>ML338862.1:0-34203 GCA_005239505.1 Nicotiana paniculata
AATTTAGGCAATACTTCTAAATTAATTAACTTCCGCAAGATTTTATAATTGACATGTCCTAAATGAATATGTCATAAATCATTTGACTCCAACAAATAAGAAGAAACTGAAATTTTATTCATACTATCAACAACCATTACATTGAGTTTGAAAAGGACCTCCGTGAGGTAGCCTTTTCTAACATACATTTCATTCTTGCTCACAACAACTTTATCAGAGACAAATACACATTTGAATCCATTCTTCACAAGTAAAGAAGTAGAAACTAAATTCTTCCTAATAGTAGAAACATGAAGAACGTTGTTGAGCGATAACACCTTGCCGGAAGTCATCTTTAAGAATATCATCCCATAACCTTCAATCTTGGTTGTTGAATTATTTTCCATGGAAATCTCTTCTTCAGGACCAATAGTAGAGTAAGTCGCAAATGCTTCTTTGATAGCACAAACATGTCGAGTGGCTCTGGAGTCAATCCACCACTCTTTCGGATTTCCAACTAAGTTGCATTCCGAAAGCATTGCACAAAGATCATCAATGCCATCATTCTTCTCCACTATGTTGGCCTGTCCCTTCTTCTTATCCTTTTTCGGGAGACGACAATCANCACAAGATCTTCCAACTTCATTTCTTTGCCCTTGTGCTTAAGATAATTCTTGAAACCTCTCCATGAAGAAGGCAACTTTTCAATCATTACAGCCACTTGAAATGCTTCATTCACGACCATACCTTCAGCAATAAGGTCGTGAAAAATAAGTTGAAGCTCCTGAACTTGGGTTCCCACAGTTTTGATGTCTATCATTTTATAGTCTAAAAACTTGGCAACCACAAATTTCTTCAAGTATGCATCTTCCGTCTTGTACTTCTTCTCAAGTGCGTCCCATAATTCTTTCGAAGTATTCATCGCACTGTACACATTGTACAAGTCATCCTCTAAGCACTTAGGATATAGCCTTTGCAAAGAAAATATGCCTGCTTCCATGCTTCAACAATCATGAACTTCTCGTTGTCGGCATGTCCGCAGCAGGCACTGGAGGTTCTTCACTAGTAAATTTCTGCATACCAAGTGTGGTCAGCCAGAAGAACATCCATTGCTGCCATCCTTTGAAGTTGGCTCCAGAAAATTTCCCCGGTTTTTCTGCCGGTGGAACAGCAGTCCGGCTTGACGAGGCTATCGTCGTTGCCGCAACAGTCGCAGAAGAATTTTCGTTATCAATTGCCATTTCTCACTGTCAACAACAGAAGAGTTCAATCAATGGCAAAACCATAACAGTAAACAATACTGTAATCAACAATAAACAGTATGTATAATAAATAAAAACCAAAGTTTTTATATACTGTTTCACAGAAAACGATGAAGTTTTTATGTTCTTTAAATCGTTTTCTGAATTTCAAAACTTTGATGAAGTTTATATATCTTCAAATCAGAATAATAAAATTCAGAAGGAGTAGAAAATACACAGGTTTTAATCTCCACAAACAGAATACAGAAAATAAAAAATACTAATTTCCTTAAGATTGTTAGAAATTTGTATTGTTGTAAAATAAAACAATAAATTTTTTGAAAATA
This sequence comes from Nicotiana paniculata, assembly GCA_005239505.1. NCBI lineage: Eukaryota > Viridiplantae > Streptophyta > Magnoliopsida > Solanales > Solanaceae > Nicotiana > Nicotiana paniculata. The sequence goes on from ML338862.1 coordinate 1,568, forward strand.
CAGAAACAGTAAGAAACCTCACTAGCGCGAGCTTAGCGCGGCCGCGCTAGTGGGATTTACCTGGGACAGTAAGAAACTTGACTAGCGCGACCACTAGCGCGTGCTGAGCGCGGGCGCGCTAGTCCAGGCGTCCTCGGCTTCTCTTCTGGAAAAAAAAATACAAGAATAAACCGAGCCCACTGAATACACAGTGTGTCCTTAAGGAAATTATTCCCCTCAAGTACCCGAGCTTGTGGAATATATCCTCCCAGGATAGAACGATTTAACTCACCAGCGTATCAGTACCAAAAACTCTGGTGATCGGCGAACCACTTGATGGTCGTAAAACACACTGGAATATTTTTGTGCAGAAGAAGAAGAAGAAGATCAGAAAATTTTAGTAAGTAAAGATTCTGGGATTCAAGGCATATTTATAGCCAATTTCGTATTGTTTCTGAAAAGGTTTTGCAACCTTTCAGAATAGCCATAGCTTTTGGAACAGGTGTGAAGCTTGCGGGAAAATTAAATACGGATTTAAAATAATCCGGGAAAGAAAAACGAACGGGACCTTTGTCTAAAAAGATTAATCAATCAGACCGAAGCCGAAGCCGAGCGACGACGACGACGCGATGCTTGCCTTCTTCTCAACTCTTTAAGAGCTAGAAAAAGAGTTTCTCTATATATACACATAAATTTTCTTTCCTTCTTCCAATGAGAGACAAAGTGTACTAATTCAAAATTTCACTTCCCTCCATTTCTCTTCCCACCATTTTTCATTCACTCTCTTTAAGCTACACCAAACTTAAAATTAAGCTACACTAAACTTAAAGACCAACACAAAATTATTCGATATTAGCGTTAGTTAGAGATAACACATACCTGTGAATAGTCGAAAAGGAAGAACGAAACTCTAAGGGTGGTCCCATTTGGAGCAGATGTTACATGGTGTGGGGGAGATAACGCTAGTTCCCATTTCCATTCCTGAAAATAAGATCCTCAGGAAAATATCGGAGATCTTGTAATCAGAAACTCAGATCCCCATGAGGAAGTATAGAGCTTGTCAACTGTCATCAGTCATCGCACAAATACACTCAAATCTGTTGTTTTTGTGTTATCTTTAGGTGCATTATCATTATTTGTTTTCCTCAGTCGGGCGAAGCTACGTTGATCGAAAACTTAAACTACATATAAGGTAAAATATTACTTGTTATTGATTAAAAATAGTCTTTGAACATTCTTGCATAGCGTAATTAATAGTAAAGAATGATCAAAATTTGAATATTTTTATTAAATTTTCTGGTTTCGCCAAATTAATCTCTTTTAACTTGCTTTATTATTTCTGGTTCAAGTACTTGTTTGTATCCTTGCATTGTCATAGCATAAAACATGAGATTGTACTCTGTTCTTTTTACAGTTAAATTTTGGAGTGACAGATTTTCAAAATTAAGTCATTACTTTTCCAGTAGCCGTGCCTTTGTTTACCTCTTTAGTCTTTATGCAAAGAAAAGAGGCGAAACAAAAGGGAAAATTCAGGTAAAAGAGAGCCAGGGCCCATGCAAATGCTCAAAGACAAAGTTGGTGGTGGGCACCTATCCTAATTAAAATCTTTCAGAGAAACGCAACTATCAAACGCTCCACCACCCACGTTCCGTTGTTTGGTGGTGGAGGCTCTATGATCACCAACAAAATAAACTATTCACGTTAAATGTTTAAATCAAATTAATGAATGCATCATTATATTTTTTAGATAAATTTGCGTCTCTTAACTATAGTACTAATGTGTTGTCTCAGTTTTCCGTTAATCATGATATATGTTCGTGTAAGCATTGGCTATGAATAAACTTTTTCCCTCTATTCACTTACTTTTTTGGAACCATAAAGAGAGATTTTCACCAGTGTTTTCTAGGCGAGCGCGTAAGGCAAGCGAGGCGTAAGTCCCGAGACATGAGGTGTAAGCCCCATGAATATTTTATTTTTAATATTTTATAAAATAATATAATTACAATAAATATTAATAAACAAGTAAAATTGCATAAACATTAAAGAAAATTATAAATATGTGAAATATACATATATAAATGTGCTTTATTCCCACGAAAAACTAATCAAAATAATTTATTACGTTCATTACAAGCACAAGTAACTTAACTCAAAAAGAATAAAGTTTGCTACATGGAGGAATAAAAATGATGACTAACCTGCAATTTGAACTTTGAACTTGCTGTTATGAAGAAAAATGCAGTTCTCTTTGTATTTGTAAAAAAAAATTGAATATTTGTTGTTTTGAAAAATATTAACAGACTAGCGAATAAGATAAAGAATTAGAAAAATCATAAATTAGGGCTTTAATTAATTAAAAAGGTCTTGACTTTTATATCTAATACATTTTCTTTTTAAAACTTTTGAATAATTACAAGCTGATTTTTGAGAATTTGGGTATTATATGAAGGACTTATCAAAATTTTGTTTTAACTTAAAAAAGTCTCTCGGGCTTACGCCTCACTATAAAAATGCCCGGGCATACGCCCCGAATTAATGGGCGTACGCTTCTTGAAACTTTCCCCCACATCATCACCTCGGAGCGTTTTCGGTGTGCCTTGCCCCAGGTCTCATCCCGAAAACATCTTTTAAAACACTCATTTCACAAGCGAATTATATCTGTATCCAAACAGCAATGCAGCCGTGGTACCTTTTTTTTTCTTTTCTTTTATAGGAATAGGATAGTGTAAAAGTCCCATCTTTATCAACACATAAATATCTATTCGACATCTTCTCGGCATTATATCTATTTGTGGATCTTTTAAGTTTTATGGCCGATTGTGTATTATACAATCATAGTATACTTAGCGTGTAAAATTTGAAAAAGACAAAATTCTTTTTCTTTTTGCTCACATCCCCATCGGATGGCCATATTGTTCTAGATTTTTGCACTAACATGAAGCCGTTGACTAAGCAATCCAAATCAAACAAATAGGGGAGACCCAATGCACTATAAGCCTGTATGTGGAGAAGAGTAGGATTATATCGAGTATAATGTATGTAGTCTCACATTAAATTTCAATAAGAATATAAACTGTGACCTTTTGATCGCACTGATAATTCTTTTGAATGAGCGAAAGCTCTTCTTCCAAATACAAACAAATATATAAATAAATTAATGTATGAAAGAGTTGTAAATGGAAATAAAGTAGTCATACTAGTACGAGCAATTTGTGGAGGGCGACATGTGGCTGACTTAATAGAAAGGGTCGGCTATCATGCAAAACCGGTATAGAACAAAAGGGATGTGTCAAATCAGTCATTTCGCCATTGGCCCCTCTTTTTTCTCACAATTGACTTCAGCCATTTTGGATGATTTTCTGTGGTTTATCATTTTAATTTATATACTTTTCGAAAATGCCAAAATATTACTTATACGCTTCCATTCCAGAAAGAAAAAGAAAAATTAGAACCACTATATATAGATGCAATGAACGGTGAGGTTGTAGAATTTTCTAACACTTGCAATCATCAAAACAGAAAAGAATGACGTCTTGTAATTTGAGTGACTTTATACAGGCCTGAAAGGCAATAGTTTGAAAATTAAGTTCTATCCCTGGAACCCAAAAAATATACAGTATTCGTTATATATTACGTGTATTTGTGTATAACTGTGAATGTGTTACAAAGATATATCCCACTTTATAGGAAGATATCTGGTGTCATATATCAAGACTCGACACCATAAGGATAACATCGTTATTTTATCTGATAAGGCATTACACCCAAACGATTTATATATTTACCAAAGAGGTCACTTGCTCATTGCTAAATAAAACCTTTTCTTTTTTGGTTCAACTAAATAAAACTTTTTAAGTGCACCCAAAGGATATTTACCTTTTCTATCACCTAACTCTTTACCAGCATATCATAATCTTTTCGTTTTCGGGAGACCTTATTTCACTTAGTTCAAAAGATTTGTTTTAAAATGTTTCGCTTTAGAAAATCAAGAAGACAATTTTCTCATTCGCTTTAGTCAATTATTTCTTATAATTAATGCTATTAAATAAATTTCCATCGAAACCTTAAACGATAAACAAAAAGGATTCAAATTTAAAGTTAAGCAACATTAGAGAATGTTATGAAAGGACGGATTGTCAGAAAATAATAAATAATATGTACCACCTAACAATAATAATAAGTAATAAAATTTGGGGAAGAGCATGAGTTTGTCGGGGAGGCGATGTATTTTTTGTTGCTTAAGAAACAGGCAACCACAACTCCATTTAATTGAAGAACATTTATCCGTACGTGACATTCTATGCCTTCGCTATATTTTATGGGAGTCCAGAATCAAAGTGTGGTTCTTTTAGACTCAAGAGATCGAAATGAGTAGTTCTAGTGTGTTGGATTATAGTGGTTCATTTAAGCCATCACCAATAGAATAATATTTATCATGGAATGTCAACACATTACGACTTGTAAGTGAAGTGATATAGCTGTATGTAAAGTATTTATCAATTTGAGTAGCTTATTATATTGTTGTTTGTGCAGTGAAAACGAGCAAGTTGAACCACCTGTCCTGACTCAATTGCCCGAAAACGACATATTTAATCGGGATCTGGCAGGTGCACAGAGTCAGGAAGAGAACAGTGACTATGACAACAATATCGATGAGTCCGGAGGTGACACACCGATCCCTGATGAGGGTGGTGGTGAGGAGGAAGAGAATGATGGACCTGATTTGACGAGGGAGCATGTTCCACCCCCGTTAGAGCAAGAGTGTACGAGTCCCAGGTGTCGTTTCATTCAAGGGATATTCCTTAGCTTGATCATTTGTCAAGTATGCCGGATGTGGATGCTCTCACAAGGGATTTTGACGAAATTCGGGCGACAATGTAGCTAGACCAACGGTGCTGGCAAAGGGCATGCTTTTTCGGATAAAATGCGCATAAGTAGGGCGTTGAAAATGTAAAGCGTAAGATAGTGTCGTGAGATGACAGTATGAGAGTCAATTCCGGAGGTATACAAGGTTGTTTGCCGTAAATGCTTTACGGGTTGTCATTGGATGCTGCGTGCGAGCAAAAAGAACACAAGTACGTAGAAAATGGGTAAATACATTACCACCCACACTAGTGAAATGAACACATTCAATGGAAATCACTATAACTTGGATGTTGACTTGATTTATCTTGTCCTGATTCCACACATTGAAGCGTCCATAAGGTACAAGATCAAAGAGTGCATTACATCCGTCAATCTAAAATTATTAGAAAACTCCATTGTCAGAGGGGGAAGATGTTTGATAAATATGTGAATATATATAGCGCGGTTGAATACTATGTTATGTGTGTTGTTTTGTAAACCTGAAAAGCTGCTCGCCTGCAAAAAATTGTACTGTATCTGAAAGAATCTTTTGTTACATCTCGTATTTTCGTACATTAAAGTTTTATCGTAAGTTAATCGACGTAAGCTCGGAGATGAGATTTTCTTGAGACCATAAGCATATATGATATTTATAACAAGCAATAAGTAAGTTTCGTGAAGGTTAAAGGATAAACGAATCAAAGAAAATAAGTTTCGTCGAAGGTGACCAATTTGAGATATAATACGATCCGAGCCATAATATCCGGTGTTTATAGACTAGTGTCATACAAAATACCCTATAACTATGATAGTAGGGTACATAAAATGTATTAAAAATGAATAATATTTTAAGTAATTCGAAATAATTCTTAATTATATGAGTAATTAATTAAAGAGTTGGATAAGACTTAACCCCCTCCTCCAACATGGCAAGCAACCTTTCCATTTATGACTAAGTAATAAAGATAGCAAGGTGTCACACTTTGAAAGAAATGTGACGCCAAGAATTTGTTATGTGGGGCCACCTAAAAAGTGAGGATAACATTATGATCTCTTAAGAAAGAAACCAAGCTTTCAATACATTAGCAATATTATTCCTAAGAGTTAAAGGATAACTGTTTAACTCAATTCACTTTCTAATCTCTTAGAGTGTTTCAGCCAAGAACGTTACAGTACAAATCACTTTCTAATCCAAGGAACAAAGCAACGTTAATTCATTTTCCAAATAGCAACAATGTTGCTAAGTTCTTAAGGAAAAGTTTCGGCCAAAATTTTCTTTGCATAACAACGTGATTGCTTCGAGTTTCTTATACAACTTGTTCCGTGTTTTGTCGTAATTAACATGTGTTAGAGGATTGCTAAGAGAATCGACTTAGGTATGTTAATGCTATCCCTTCTTTTTTTTTTGGCATGATCCATACGATTCAAACGAAACGAGCAAATGCATAATTTTCATAAATGACTCTTTTCATAGGAGTATTAGAGGTGCCTATGTTCTTAAATTCCCATGTATCTTATTATTACATCTTTTGTTCATGGGTCTCAGAAAAATACGTAGTTTATAAAGTGTATCCGAAAAGTATATTGATCTTATTAACATATTTTTATGCATTACATTCATTTATACATGTACATCGACCCATGACCAGATGGCGTTATATACACATATATATATATACATAAATATATATATATATATACATATACATATATATGTACTTATATGTATATGGGGTATGATAAAAAGTTACGCTGTTATATATGCACCACCACCTGATCAGCAGGTACTTGTTGATGGTTTTGCTCACAGTGGCCGAGAGGATATGATGGGATGCCCTCAAAGGCACGATGAATTTATGAACACCTATACCTATGCATGACACGACATTTATATGCACGTGCATGACATTATAAATGTTTCAGGATTTACAAAGCTATTTAGACTTACATGCGGAATTCTTTATTCCTTGTTCCATCTATGTCTTTTATGTACTGATTTTCTATTTCTCGGGCCCTGCATTTCATGCCCCACAGGTGCAGGTAGACAAGCAGACGGTCCCCCTTTTTAGGATCCTTGATCAGCGAGAGTTGGTGTGCTCCATTTGATCTGGAGTTGCTTTGCATTTTGGTACGATATGTTCTTATACATATACAGGTATAACAGGGCCCAGTCCCGTCCTTGTGCAGTTGTATATTCTGTTAGATCTCTATAGATAGTCATGTATAGTTGGGTAGTGTGTGGCCTTGTCGGCTTTCAGTTTTGGATATGTAGTTGTCTATAGCAGCCTTGTCGGCTCGCTCTACGTATTTCGCACGTGTATGTACATATGTATTTTTGACAAGTTTCCTCACGTATGCTATTCTCGTAGTTTAGCAGGTGTTATTCATGTTTATATCTTATACGCATCCTTAAGGGTGTTCGACAGGTAGGACTCCGACACCCGTCGCAGCCCATCGATTTGGGTCGTGACATCTTTAACACGCAAAGCATAGCGCGGTTAAATAATACGTTATGTGTGTTGTCTTGTCGACTTGAAAAGATGTCCGCCTGCAAAAAGTGGTATTGTATCTGAAAGAATCTTGAACATGCGAAGCATAGTGCAGTTAAATACTGCGTTATGTGTATTATCTTATCAACCTGAAAAGTTGTCCCCCTGCAAAAAAGTTGTATTGTATCCGAAAGAATCTTGAACACACGAAGCATAGAGCGGTTAAATACTACGTTATGTGTGAGCATAGCGTGGTTAAATACTACGTTATGTGTATGACTTTCCTATAAATAACTAGCGCATTCTAGTTATTTTCTGCTTTTAACAATAACAAATAGCAAAACTTTCCATAAAAGCAGAGTTTTTTTTCGCTTTAACAAATGTCTGAACGCATTTATGTACATGCTGTATGGTGAAGGACTATTGAGGATGGTCATGTTGGGAGTAAATACTGGATGTGTGTAAACAGGTTTGGAGGCAACGACAGAAATTATTACAATTTTGAGGTATGGCTTGATGAACCCAGTAAGCAGGAATGCTACAAACGATCTTTGCAGTATTATCATGATAAGAACAAAAGATACGAACGTGATGAGATTGAAATGAAACGAGAAATTGCGGCGTTGAGGGAGAAACTAAAAGAGGTGGAAAAAGAAAAAAACAGGTTGTTGGAGAAATTTGAGTGGTTGAAGCAGAGAATAACGGGCGATAATGACTAAACAAACACATGTATATGTTGAGTGTAGTATTTTATCTATATTCTTTCCATGTCATGTATTTTCATTAGTTGTACTGAATTTAAATTATGTTAAGTTGTTATGTTTGTATTTGTGTTGTAGGATTAAAATAACGAAGAACCGGGGAAATAAATACATAATGCGCATATAATGTAAACAATAAAAATTGTTGTTATTATTTACATACAATAATATTTAAATAAAATACAAAAAAAAAACAAAAAAAAATCAATGTGTCCCACAACCTGTGTGCTTCAATGCAGCCGTTGGCCTGAAGCGTATCCCATCCCGCCCAGCTACGCTATCAGGATCATCCTCATCACGTCGCTTCTTTATCATAGGATGCGCTGCAACATGATCATCAATAGTGCTAGCAAGATCGGTAGAAGAGGTCATCGGTCCAGTTGTAACCTACAGAAGAATAAGCCAGCTCAGTATATGAAAATATATATTAGAAATGTACGTGTTAAGTCACAAAGATTTAAATTTTCTTACCATGGTCTCGTCGGGCTCCTGAATATAATCATCCACGCAGCCAGGTCAGCATCGAAAAAAGCGCCTCCGTGACGGGCGAGGATAAAGCCTTAATAAGAAAATTATAAAGTTATTTATGGCAAATCAATGAGAAAAAAAATAAATTTAAATTTAATAGTAATACAAACATACATGCGCCTTGAAAGATCCCCAGCACCCATCGATGATGAGCCATAACTCAGTCGGCGCCCAATATCCACATCTAGGGTCGGCTGATCCTTAGTAGCGGTCGATGGGCCTGGAAAGTACGCATCCCAATCCTCTCCGGTAATGCTCGTGCCCGTGATCAACAATTGATCTGACGGGGTCACCTGCGAATTCCCTGGAGTGAGCTGCAGCTGAAGGCTGTATGGCAACATGCTGTTGTGATGCTCGTCTGGCTCAGGGAGGTCATCTGATAGATCAGCTCCCTTGTTGGGGACCACCTCCGCACCTCCCCCACGACCCCGTGTGATAGCCCTACCTCGTAGGCCAGCCCTGACTCATGGGACACCCCCACCTCGTCGAGCACCCCTACCTCGCTGGTACTGTTCTGGAGCCATATAAGCAGGGTCGTGTCCTAAGCACTGATCCTCTCGAGCTCACTGCAGTGTCCACGAAGCCAGCTCTGTAACCTGCCGGCCATAATCGTGCAAAGTGGCCACTCCCTCGCCGGTATGCTGCTACATCTGCAGTCCCAACTTGTAGAATATATGTAGGACAATAGCCTGCACAACATGTAAAATATAAATTACAGAATTCTAGGTTACAATTATATAAGTAAGAACACCAAATAACATACCAGTGCCTCGTGTCGCCCGACATATGGAACGTACCGACCGCCAGCTCGATGAATGGGATTCCCGATGAAAAGTCGGGTAACTCCTCGGTACCAGCTCATATAATCATGAAAAGTATCCATCCTGTGCGATGAATGGGGGCAGAATCAGGTCAAGTCGTCGGTCCCAAGTATTGACTTGCGCCTCTAGCCATGCCACATATGTGTCATCCACTCTGGAACGATCATCTTTCTGGTAATGTGTGGGCTTCCATGTGGGCGGTGTCGGTACAAGTTACGGACGGCCAAACTGGCAAAGTACCCGCTCTGTGGCATGATGCTCCGCAGTATCAAGACACATCAGCGAGGCGGAAGAGCTCCAAATAAGTCAGCCAGCTGAGCAATAATCGGGCAGGCCATCTATCAACTCGTCGTTGTATGGCGTCCAGATGAACAATTAAGTAACAACAGAAAATGTGAGTATACGCAACACATGTGAAGCTATTCCGAGTAAACTTAGGTATACATTTACATATGCGCCCTCCAGTAAATCCAACAAATCCCTGCAGAGGGGGAGATTATGCCAAGCCTCATAATCTCGTACATATCCCCGCCGGAGAACCTACCTCCTAGCTAGAGGGAGATATGGTGGTGGTACATCCGGAGGTAATGGTGGTAGAGGTGGTTGCAACTGCAGGAACCGCTCCCATGCCCAAACCAAATATACAAAGTTGACGTAAAATTTAAGATATATTTTTACTAGGTATGTTATAATGAATAGAGTATTCGAATATGTTGTCACCCGTAGCAGCGGAAAAAATCCACATACGTCATGCTGGGTCCCCATGTTCGCCCTGCACATCTTCCTGTACAATTAGGCGAGAACAACAACACCTCAGCTGTACTGGGGTAAATCATCTAGCCACTCAAGATACTGAAGAAATCTCAAGGTGAATAGGTTCCCCGAAGTGTTCGGGAACAAGACCCCTCCAAACATAAGGAGTAGCAGCAACCTCGTGTACCAGTAAATATGCAGATCCGCTGTATCGCCCATGATGTCAGGGTGAAATATCTCCAAATGTTGTCAAATAGTCGTCAACTGCAGACGACTGGCCCCAGCCTGTGCTGTCTCATCCTGTGGCCTGAAACCAGTGAGCTACTGCAACATGTCCAAATATTGCCCATGTGTCATCTCTCTCATGGCCTGCGGCAGAGTGATGTGGTGTCCATCAACGGGAAGCCCATATAAAACCTCCACGTCCTGCAGTGTGATGGTAGCCTCGCCAATGGGCAGGTGGAATGTGTGCGTCTCAGGTCGCCACCCTCTATCAGGGCCGTGATCAAAGACCAATCGAGCTATAGCCGCCCGATCTCCAAAATCCTGTAGAACCCGTATCCTGCAGGGGTCTGACTACACAGGGATGGAGAACTTTTCCCTTCAAAAAGTCCCACATGTCATCCACTCTCCTAGCGCGGAGAGTCTAGGCCAGTAACTCCCCCTCCCTTATGTGGGCGGACCTATGATCACCTTGTAACGACAGTAGCTCATAGCTAGAAGGTCTGGGATGCATAGGATGCACGTCCATGTCATCTACTGTAAATTAAACAACATTAATTACATGTTTGTTTGTAAATAAAATAATTAATTATTATAATTATATAATACTTAATTATTAAGTATTCACATATGGGTTTCAGGCTCGATATTTGAGACCCAGTAGCATCAAACTATCCTGAATTCTTGTATGTGTTAGTTTTATTATTTTACATGTTAGTTTTATAATTTTACATGTTTGTTTGTAAATTAAATAATTAATTTTTATAATTATACAATATTTAATTATTAAGTATTCACCTATGGGTTCCAGGCTCAATATTTGAGGCCCAGTAGCACCAAACTATCCTGAATTCTTGTATGTGTTAGTTTTATTATTTTACATGTTAGTTTTATAATTTTATATGTTTTTATGTAAATTAAATAATTAATTTTTATATACAATATTTAATTATTAAGTATTCACATATAGGTTCTAGGCTTGATATTTGAGGCCCAATAGCACCAAGCTATTCTGAATTCTTGTATGTGTTAGTTTTATTAATTTTACATGTTAGTTTTGTAATTTTATATGCTTGTTTGTAATTAAATAATTAATTTTTATAATTATATAATATTTAACTATTAAATATTCACATATGGATTCCAGGCTCGATATTTGAGGCCCAGTAACACCAAGCTATCTTTAATTCTTGTATGTGTTAGTTTTGTTATTTTACATATTAGTTTTATAATTTTATATGTTTGTTTGTAAATTAAATAATTAATTTTTATAATTATACAAGATTTAATTGGACAAAGTTTGTGTTTGATCTATCAGTTATTTTGACATTTTTGAGTATAAGAGATACTTAAACTACAGGGATACTACGCTAAAAGGCACTACATTTTACTACGCTAAAATGACACTATATTACTAGTCTTTAAGCAAATAAATAATCTAGACTAGATAAAAATAAAAAATATATTTAATCACAAAACATTCACGAAAATATATATAAAACAGTAAAAGTAATTTATTAATATTTTTATTAACAAATAATAATGATTTCTCAATTTGTACATATTTTTTTAGCACACTAATATCTTAGCCGGATAAAAATAATATACTAGTTGAACCACAAAAAAAAAACACAAAATAACATGGAATACATTCAAAACAACTAATATGCACTATTTATACGAGTTTCGATATAAACTAAATCAGAATACCTCGATTTATGTTTTTGGGAAAGCTCAAGAATTGAAGATTTGAGTCCGAAACAAGCAACCCACAACAAGAGAAGGCTTAGCTAGGATGTGGAACCAACACTCTTTACTTTTTGCCGGACGGGTGGGGTCTACTTGAGTTTTTTATCTTGTTAATTGGGGGCGGAGGGACGCCAGATCGTTTTTTAAATTGGGGCGGGTGGAGGGTTGTAAACTGTTTTGAACGTGGGGGAAGGGAAGGGGACAACTATTTGAACATGTCTAGCGCGGTTTATTAAAGCGCTATACATATAGCGCCTTAATAAACTGCACTATACATGTACGTCTAATCAGCTTCATGTATAGCACGTTTAGGAAAGGCGTATTATAATATAAAGCTCTTTTAAAATTCGTTATACCTTAACGTCCAAAACGGACGTTAAGGTATAGCGTGCTTTAAAAAGACGTTATATATAGATTCGGGTTACTATTTCTTTTACACTTATTTCGGTCTCTTGAGTCCAAAAAATCCACAATTTGGTTCTGGATTCTATTTTACAGCCACCCCCAACCCACAAACTCCTAAGTCCCCACATTACAGGATTGTCTCCTTTTTCTATCCTCCTCATTTTTTATATTAATTATTAAATATTCAAAATTTGCTATATAGTTAATTCGAATTTGTACCAAATAAATTCTAAAATCAATTGGTTCCTTTTGGTATGCGTGGAATTGCTACATTAGGGGGGAGGGGACGAGGGTTCCAATGCAGGGGAAAAAAGGAATTCCAATCTTTTTTTTTTCTTTTTAAAAGGTAAAACCTGCTTCGAGAATGAAAAACCAAAATTTGCTTGTGTAATGAAAAATGAAACAATAATTTTAAAATAATTAATAGCATTATTCGTAAACTTTGTCCTTTTGTGTAGTTTCATACATAGACTTCTAGAGGTCATTTGGTAGAGTGCATTAGAAAAATAATGCATGCTTAACTTTACGTATTAATAATTGATACACTTTCTCAACCTATGTATGATTTATACAAGCATTAGTTACACATCCTAAATAGTATTATCCTATGTATAGTTAATACATTGAAAATTATGATATTAGCAATACCAAGGTTATTAAAACATGCAGAAGCTTAATTTAAACAAAATTGCCCCTTCAAATTTCATGCTTGATTAAAATTCTTTCTACTTTTTAAAATTTATTTATTAAAAAATATCTTCATTGACCATTGATGCGCAAAAAATTACATTTGGGTTTGGCATTCCAAACTGTGTACATGATCATTGAGTTGAGAGTAGCTATGTTTGTCTTAAGAAAAGTTAATGAGTTATGCTCAAGTAAGTTTGGGGGGGGGGGGNTTGAAAATTTTCTCCTATCCATGTTTCCTATGCCTCTCATTTGTCTAGGAAGATCAGAGAAGGAGTTGAAGGTATGGATTCTGTTAACACCATGGCTAAGGGCTTCCAGTTTATCATCCGGCTTGTTTGCTTCCCTATAACAATTTTTAATATCCATAAGTTTCCACAAATTTCTGGATATCCTTGGCTTGCTTAAATATTTCCCATGGGGGATTCCATTCCCTACTGATGCATTTTGTTAGAAGCATTGAATCAGTTTCCCCGTAGGCCATGTAGAAGCCTCTACTAGCACACCATTTTAGCCCATAAAGCATTTCTTCTGCGAAGTTACTGGTTCCTGGTCTTATGTGGAGGGCATACGCAAAGATGATATTTCCTTCTATATTTCTAACAAGACCTCCTCCTCCATATTGTCCTTGAATACAACTACCATCACTGTTGAGTTTAACTTGAATACCAGGTGGTCTGATCCACCTCACGATGAGGCAAGTTCTTTGGTGAATGGGAGCTTCGCATGCTTGACAGAAGTTGTTCCAGTTGTTCAAAATCTCAGCCCGTCCAAACTTCTTCCTAGTAACCTGCAAAATATTATTTAAAATGTTAATTTTTAATCGATATAGTGAAGGTCTATCTACTTCGTATTTACAACTACATCTTGACCTCCATATTTCTCAACAAATAATGGGAGGGAGAGTTTTGATGATGTATTTAGCAATGGGATTGATAGTGTTAATATTCCACCAATTAAGTAATATCATCTTGAGGTTCATGTTTCTATATTGAATGCCCAGGGGACCAGCAAAATAATCCCACAACTTTGTAGCATGATCTCCCACAACAAAATAATAGTCATGTTATTAATGTCGCAACTGTGGCATCTCGCAACAAGAATCAAACCAAATTTTATCACTTTGGCATCAGTAGGTAGTCTATTATGAATAGTTCGCCAGGATAGGAATGACATCTTAAAGGGAATATCTTTGTTCCAAAGCTCACCCTCAGTGTTATTGTTAGCTCTTCTTTGCCTGAAGATATCCCATGCTAAGCTAATGCACCAGTAGAGGAGGGTGTCCAAATAGATGTATATTTAGTTGTTTATAAATATTGATATTCAGAGCCTTGATCTTGTCCTTGATATGGTCAGGCAATTGGTTCTGCAGACAATTCCAATCCCATATGCCATCTTTGAGAACATTATCCAATTGGATATTGTTTTGGTTAATATTAGCAAGGAGCAGGTGATATAGGGGGCCAAACTGTGTCTAGTTGTCATACTAGAAGGACACATTTTCATTCCCCACATTCCAATGAATATTATTTTTAGCAATTATTTTGATCTCACATAATGTTTTCCACCAATGAGAGATCCCATTATTCCAATGAGCATTAGAAGAATGATTCCCAGATAAGTACTTAATCTCCATGAACTCACTCCATAGGGAATTAGAGGTTCTAAGAGCCCACCAATATTTGGCCTTGAAAAATTGACAAATGTCTGAGAGACTCCCAAAGTTAGTGCCTCCCTCTTTGTATGGAAAGCAGAGGTTTTGCCAGGAAATCCAATGATATTTACCCTCGTGTCTTGACTGGACCAAAAAAAACTAGCAACATATTTTTCACTAATGTCAATAGTACCTTTGGGAGGATTAACAATTGTCAGCACATGAATAGGAAGAGCTAGCAACATGTGCCTAATCAGGACAACTCTTCCACTAGTTAGAAAGTAGTTTAGTATGCCACCCTCTGGTCTTACTGATGACTTTGCCAACCATACCAGAAAAGTGTCATATCTTCTTTCTTCCAGTAATCAAAGGGGCATCCCAGGTATATAATAGGGAAGAGTTGATGGTTCATACCAGTGATCTCCTTGATTCTATTAACAGTAAAGTTCTTGGGCTTGGGTGCTAAAGTAAAACAACTCTTGCCTTTGTTAAAAAGTTGCCCTGCCGCCATCTCATACTTGGTAAGGGTATCCAAAACCTTTCTTAGGGTATTTTTTCTATCATTACGAAACAAAATGGTATCATCCGCAAACGCAAGATGATTGATGACATGGCCATTGCAATTCATATAGAAACCATTATAGCCTGTAGTGTATTGGAGATTGTTAAGCATCTTGGAGACAAGCTGAAGACTAAGGATAAAAAGGGATGGGAAAAGGGGGTCCCCTTGCCTCAACCCTCTACTGTACTTAAAGAAGCTATGTCTAATACCATTTGAAGTCCCCGAGTACCAATTATGAGAGATGTAACTATGAATGAGGCTGATCCAAAGTTCTGAGAACCCCATCTTCCTGAGAGATATGCATAGATAGTTCTCGGAGACTCTATCATAGGCCTTAGTCATATCTAACTTTAAGACGACATTACCTCCTCTGCTAGATTTGCCAATATCATGGATAATTTCCTGGGCAAGAAGAATATTTTCAGTAATGGCTCTCCCTTTCACTAAACCACTTTGGTTCCTAGATATAATCCTAGCCAATATTGTGGCAAGCCCAACATTAAGGATTTTGGAGATAATTTTGCCGGAAACATTGCAGAGGCTAATAGGTGTCAAATTAGAGAATTGTTGTGGGTGATATACTTTAGGTATCATAACAAGGCATGTTTTGGAGAAGAATTTAGGGAGAATGGATCCATTAAAGAAAGCTACCACTGCTTTATGCACATCTTGGCCAATGACTTGCCATGTCTTTTTATAAAAGCATCCATTAAATCCATCTGGGCCTGGGGCACTATCTATATCAATAGAAAACGCATTATTTTTAACTTCTTGTAGGGAAGGGGTATCAGTAAGCGTGTAGTTATCTTCATCAGTAATGCATCTCTTTAGGTAGAAAAATCATCATATCGATTCTCCTGAGAAAACAATTGTTGATAGAATCTGATAGCTCCTTCTGCAAATCATCATTTCCCTCCAGCCATAGGTTTTGATCATCCAGGATTTTCTTGATTGCAAGTTTCCTTATGTTGTATTTAATAATCTCATGGAAGTAGTCAGTATCCGAATCACCCTCATCCAGCCATTTGATCATAGCATTTTGCCTTAGCATATTGTTTTGATTTTGAGGTATCTATTAAATTCTGATCTGCATCTTTAGAGTTCACGTCTGTTGTCAGGGGTATTGTTTATCACACAGTTTTCCCCCAGATTCCTCAACTGGGCCTCAAGTCCCTTAGGCTATGTCACGACCCAAATCCACTTGACCGCACCTAACACACTATCAGGCCCGAGCGAACCAACCCATATGATGCACCCAAACCGTATGCATGAAAACCAATTTAACTGCGGAAGCTTTTTGAAAATTTTATATATTTCATTAAACCATGGAAAAATTTTCCAATTCAAAATCATACATGAATCCTCTCATAATCATAACAATGAGACTAAGTAAAATAAATATCTTTTCATGTATGTGGCGTACATCCCCATTACTACAACTTTTCACAACTATCTATGGAGCTTTCATACCAAGGAATAGAACCAAACCCTTGGGCTAATGCCTGACTAACATAAATTAAAATTGATATGATAGCTACCACGAAATAGGAGTGGTGCCTCGCAATATACCTCAAGAAGAGATTCATCCTATCCATGTATCATACCTCATCTTGAAACATGTAAAGTAAGTGGAGCCCTGGAGGGGTCCCCTAAGGGATGAGTACACCACAACGGTACTCAATAAGTATCATAGACTCTCTCTAACTCAAGTTTCTGGAAAAAATGTTTAGAATAATTATGCAATTAATATGGGAAATAAAGTGATAAACAATTATATAAATCATGCTCTTTATCATTTTAAATAAAAAACAAGTAAAATGTAAGCCATGCTATAAAGTTTTAAAGCATCTCTATCAACCCAAGAGTTTAATAGAACCATATAAAACCATTTCAATCTCATTAAGTCATTGAAATCATTTTCGGCTCCTGAGGCCTAAACATATGAAAGTTCTCTTTTACCTTTCACCAGGAGTACTATACCCACACCGAGATAATAAACAACTACTAGGTGATCGACCTAGTAACAAGTATTTGACCCTACTTGTCTGGGGGCTTCCCCTAGTGCTGTACGAGTCGACTTAACCTCATTACTTTAAGTAATGATCATTTCCATCTAAATAGGGAATTTTACCCCACAAAACCTCAGCTTAGCCTTGGAATATGTCCCTACACTGGCACGTGTAGTTCCACGGTAACAAACTCAACATTCTAACCAATCTCGCTGGTCTCCACTAGTAACTCCCAGAATATTTTGACATATCAAAAATAGATTCATAGCATAATTGTGTCATGACCCAAATTCCCAACCCACGGGATCGTGATGGCGCCTAACGCCACACTTGCTAGGCAAGCCAGTGTTAGAACTTAACTAACCATTTTCTTTTAACAATTTGTTTAAACATGAATAAACAACTCATAAATGAATCCTGGATCTAATATTTCCAAATAAATAACTTCATGAATAATAATCAAATAAATAAATCGAACCACGAACTAAATATATACTATATAACTACCCAGGGTCTGGTGTCACAATTCACGAACTACTAAAGAGTACTACAAATAAATGGGCTGAAAGAAATATGTCTCTATTTTGAATGAAATAAAACAGTATCTAAATAAATAAGGGAAGACTCCAGGAATCTGCAAACGCCAGCAGATCTACCTCGTGTCTTTGTGTAAAAACTCAACAATGCTCAAAGAATCAGCTCTGATCGGTACTTGGATCTGCACAAGAAGTGCAGAATGCAGTATCAGTACAACCGACCCCATGTACTGAGTAAGTGCCGAGTCTAACCTCGGCGAAGTAGTGACGAGTCTAGGACAAACATGCATGCGAGTCCAAAAATATCATAAGGACTTGTTCGTGTGACCAAATCATGAAAATAACATCAAAAACTACAAATTTAACCTCAAAACTCAAGATTTCCTCAAGAACACTCAAATTTCTAACTTTTCAACCAGACGTCTAAATCACGTCAATTCAACTCCGATTCTCATCAAATTTCACAGATAATACTTAAATATCATAGCAAACATGTACCGGGCTCCGGAACCAAAATACGAGCCTGATACCAATGAGTTCAAACATTAATACATTTCTTTATTTCCTTAAAAATCCAGCATAACAATTTTCTTCAAAAATTGATTTCTAAAGCTAGGGACCTCGGAATTCAATTCCGGGCATACGCCCAAGTCTCATATTTTACTGCGGACCTCCCGAGATGAGATCATCGGAACATGGATCCAGGTCCGTTTACTCAAAATGTTGAACAAAGTCAACTAAAACCAAATTTTAATTCCAAAAATTATTATTTCTCGTATTTTCACATAAAAAGCTTTTCGGTTTCACGCCTGGACTGCACACGCAAATCGAGGTAAATAAAATTAATCTTTGTAAGGCTAATGAGCATGGAATGGAGTCTTAATTTATAAGATGACCCTTTGGGTCATCACAATCTCCACCTCTAAAACAAACGTTCGTCCTCGAACGGATATAGAAAATTACCTGAACTGGCAAACAAGTCGGGATATCTACTTTTCATGCCCGACTCGGACTCCCAAGTAGCTGCCTCAACAGGCTGGCCTCTCCATTACACTCGAACTGAAGGGTAACTCTTTGATCTCAAGTGACGAACCTGCCGGTCTAAAATGGCTACCGGCTCCTCCTCATAAGTCAAATCTTTGTCCAATTGGGCAGAGCTGAAATCTAACACGCGGGACGGGTCACCATGATATTTCTGGAGCATAGACACATGGAATATCGGATGAACTGAGGATAACCCTTGAGGCAACGCAAGTCTATAAGCTACCTCCTCCACTCTCTCGAGAATCTCAAATGGTCCGATATACCTAAGGCTCAATTTTCCCTTCTTCCCAAATCTCATGACACCCTTCATGGGCGATACCAAAAGTAATACTCTCTCTCCAACCATGAATTCCACATCACGATCCATACGTTCCGCATAAATCTTTTTCCTAGACTGAGCTGCACGAAGTCGATCCTGTATAACCTTGACCTTATCTAAGGCCTCCTGAACTAAGCCTGTACCCAATATCGAGCCTCTCCCAGCTCAAACCACCCCACTGGCGATCTACACCGTCTACCATATAATGCCTCATAGGGAGCCATCTGAATTCTCGATTGATAACTATTATTGTAGGCAAACTCTGCTAACGGCAAGAAATGATCCCAAGAACCTCCAAAATCAATAACACAAGCGCGGAGCATATCCTCCAAGATCTGAATAGTACGCTCGGACTGTCCGTCCGTCTGAGGATGAAATGTTATGCTCAAATCAACTCGTGTACCCAACTCTCACTGAACTGCCCTCCGAAAGTGCGAGGTAAACTGCTACCTCGATCAGAAATAATAGACATGGGCACAGCGTGAAGGTGAACAATCTCTCAAATATATATCTCTGCCAACCGCTCCGAAGTATAAGTACTTGCTACCAGAATGAAATGCACCAATTTAGTGAGCCTATCCACAACAACCCAAATGGCATCGAACTTCCTCTGAGTCCGTGGGAATCCAACAACGAAGTCCATAGTGATACGCTCCCACTTCCACCCAGGAATCTCTATCTGCTGAAGTAAACCACCGGGTCTTTGATGCTCATATTTCACCTGTTGGAAATTCAACAATGAGGCACATAAGCAACAATATCCTTTTTCATCCTTCTCCATCAATAGTGATGTCGCAAGTCCTTGTACATCTTGACAGCAGCCGGGTGAATAGAAAACTTAGAACTGTGAGCCTCCTCAACGATCAACTCACGAAGTCCATCAACATTAGGCACACATATACGACCCTGCATCCTCAAAACACCGTTATCTCCAACTGTAACCTTCTTGGCACCATCGTGTCGAACGGTGTCCTTAAGGACCATCAAGTGCGAGTCATCATCCTGCCAATATCTGATACGCTCGAATAAGGAAGACCGAGCAACTGTACAAGCTAGAACATGGCTGGGCGAAATGTCCAACCTCACGAACTGATCAACCAACATCTGAATATCTGAAGCTAACGGCCTCTCACCAATTGGAATAAATGAAAGGTTGCCCATACTTACTGCCTTCCTACTCAATGCATCGGCCACCACATTGGTTTCTTGGATGATACAATATAGTGATGTCATAATCTTTCAGTAACTCTAGCCATCTCCTTTGTCGCAAATTAAGATCCTTTTTCTTGAACAAGTACTGGAGGCTACGATGATCCATGTAAACCTCCCATGGCACGCCATAAAGATAGTGCCTCCATATTTTCAATGCATGAACAATGGCGGCCAACTCCAAGTCATGAACTTGATAATTCTTCTCATGAACTTTCAACTGCCGAGATGCATATGCAATCACCCTGCCATTCTGTATCAATAATGCTCCAAGCCCAACATGGGAAGCATGACAATATACTGTAAAAGTTCTTGATTGCCTCTATCTTCTTAGGATCTACCTGAATACCCTTTGCTGATAGGATGTGATCCGAAAAAGCTACTGAATCTAACCAGAATTCATACTTTGAAAATTTTGCATACAACCGATTATCCCTCAAAGTCTGGAGTGCTATATGGAGGAGATGCTCATGCTCCTCCCGACTGTGGGAGTATATAAGAATATCATCAATGAACACAATTACGAAGGAATACAGATAAGGTTTGAAAACTCGATTCATCAAATCTATAAAGAATGTTGGGGCATTAGTCAAGCGAAAAGACATCACCAAAAACTCATAGTGCCCATACCTTGTCAGAAAGGCTGTCTTAGGAACATTGGACGCCCTAATCTTTAACTGATGGTAGCCCGATCTCAGATCAATTTTCGACAACACACTGGCACCCTGAAGCTGATCAAATAAATCATCAATTCTCGGCAATAAATACTTATTTTTGATAGTAACCTTATTCAACTTCCGGTAATCTATACACATTCTCATCGATCCATCCTTCTTCTTTACGAACAAAACCGGTGCACCCTAGGGCGAGACACTAGGCCTGACGAAACCCTTATCAAGCAGGTCTTGTAACTGTTCTTTCAATTCTGTGGGGCCATCCGGTATGGAGGAATAGAAATGGGTTGAGTTCCTGGAGCCACATCAATACAAAAATAGATATCCCTGTCAGGTGGCATCCCCGACAGGTCTGTAGGAAACACTTTGGGAAACTCCTGAACAATAGGCACTGACTCTATTGAAGAAATTTCGGCATCAGAATCACAAATATGAGCCAAATAAGCCAAACATCCTTTCTAAACCATGCGACGAACATTGGCATAAGAAATCACTCTACTGGGAGAATGACCAGGAGTCCCTTTCCATTTTAACCAAGGTAATCCCGGAAAAGCTAAAGTAATTGTCTTGGCGTGACAACCCAAGATGACATAATAAGGTGACAACCAATCCATGTCTAATATGCCATCAAAATCGACCACGTCAAGAAGAAAAAGGTCTACACTAGTTTCAAGACCCTCAATAACGACTACGCACGAACAATATACACGATCTACCACAATAGCATCCCTCACCTGCGTAGACACATAAACAGGGACACTCAAGGAGTCACGGGGCACAACCAAATATGAGGAAAAATATGATGACACATAAGAATAAGTAGACCCTAGATCAAACAAAACTGAAGCAGCTCTATAACAAACTGAAATGGTACCTGTGATAACTGCATCGGAGGACTCCGCCTTGGGTCTGGATGGAAATGCATATAATCGGGGCTGGGCCCCACCACCCTGAACTACGTCACCGGGAGGATCCCTGACAGGTGAACCTTCACCTCTAACGGGCTGGCCTCCACCTCTAGCGGGATGACCTTCACCTCTAGCATTATGACCTCTACCTATAGCTACCCGACCCCTACCCCTAGCTGGTTGGGGAGGTGGTTCTGCAACTGGTGCCGGAACTATAGCACAAGAATTCTGGTACTGAGAATTATCCGACGCATGAGGGCAATACCTAATAATGTGCCTCGGGTCACCACAAGTATAACAAGACCTTGGATATCGAGACTACTGGCCGGCAAATAGACCCTGTCAACCTGGATACCCCCCTGAAAGCTCTGGAGATGAGGTGCATCAATAAGTGATGACTGATCAAAATAAGGCAAATGAGAGCCCTGACCACCTGGGGCCCTTTGGGACGTTTGAAGTGCTGAATTAAATGGCCTGGAAGGATGGCCTCTGCCCTGAGTACTCCCGCCTCTAGATGAGGCACCACTGAATCCACCGAAATGGCGAGGTCTCTTGTCTGACCCCTGACCTCCCATCCCAAGAACCGACTCAACTCTCCTGGCCACATTGGCTGCGTCCTGAAAGCAAATCTTAGCCCCCGTCTCTTTGGCCATCTGTAACCTGATGGGATGAGCAAGGCCCTCAATAAATCTCCTTACTATCTCTCTCTCTCTCTCTCTCTCTCTCTCTCTCTCTCTCTCTCTCTCTTTGTGGGTAACAAAAGAATAACATGACGAGCCACATCCACAAAGCGGTTCTCATACTGGGTAACTGTCATGCCATCCTGCTGAAAACGCTCAAACTGACGACACTTCTCTTCTCTAGTAGTAATAGGCAAAAATTTCTCCAAAAAGAGGTGAGAAAACTGATTCCGAGTTAGAGCAGGTAACCCAACTGGTCTAGTCAACAAATAATCCCTCCACCATTTCTTGGCGGAACCAGTCATCTGAAACGCGACGAAGTCGACCCCATTGGTCTCCAAAATACCCATATTATGAAGAACCTCATGGCAACTGTCCAGATATTCCTGAGGATCCTCTGAAGTAGCACCATTGAAGTGAACAGGGAAAATCTTGATGAACCTGTCCAGTCTCTACAAAGCATCGGAAGTCATTGCTGCCCCATTAGCAATCGGGGCTGCAACAACTGTCTGAACTACCCCAACTGTGTTGGCTGCTGGGGTCTAGATCTGAGGAGTAGTCTGATCAGGAGTGTGGGTAGCAGGAGTCTGGACCCCTCCTCCAGCCTGAGATACGGCTGCTGCAACAGGGAGTGTGCCAGTCTGGGCTACACTCTCCATAAGGCCCACTAATCGAACCAAAGCATCCTGAAACACCGGGTAACAATGAACCCCTCTAGGACCTGAGCTGGTCCAGCTGTAACGGTCTGAGATGGAGCCCCCTCATCAATCTCAACCTGGGGCTGCAGTATGAGCAAAGGGCTAAGTCCTGCCCCTGCCTCGGCCTCTCACGTGGCCTCAGCCTCTACCCCTAATAGAAGTTGTTGCTATGCCGGCGGACCAGATTGTTGGTCAGCGGAATAGGAAGCACATATTCTCGCCATCTGCGAGAGAATAGAAGAGTTCAATCAGTATTTTTTTAAGATATCAAGAATCGCACGATTGAGTAGATATAAAATGAGTTTGTTCCTAACTTCATAGGCTCTAAGAGATAAGTACAGATTCTCCGTACCAATCCCTCACACTCTATTAAGCTTGTTCATGAATTGTGAGACCTAGGCAACCTAGAGCTCTGATACCAACTTGTCACGACACAAATTCCCAACCCACGGGATCGTGATGGCGCCTAACGCCACACTTGCTAGGCAAGCCAATGTTAGAACTTAACTAACCATTTTCTTTTAACAATTTTCTTAAACATGAATAAACAATTCAAAAATGAATGTTGAGTCTAATATTTCCCAATAAATAACTTCATGAATAATAACCGAATAAATAAACCGAACCACGAACTAAATATATACTATATAACTACCCAGGGTCTGGTGTCACAATTCACGAACTACTAAAGAGTACTACAAATAAATGGGCTGAAAGATATATGTCTCTGTTTTGATTGAAATAAAACAATATCTAAATAAATAAGGGAATACTCCAGGAATCTGCGGATGCCAGCAAATCTATCTCGTGTCTCCGTGTAAAAACTTAACTATGCTCAAAGAATCAGCTCTGACCGGTACATGGATCTGCACAAGAAGTGTAGAGTGTAGTATCAGTACAACCGACCCCATGTACTGAGTAAGTGTCGAGCCTTACCTCGGCGAAGTAGTGACGAGGCTAGGACAGGACACCACATAAAACCTGTACATGTATAAATATACTAGCAGCAATAATAGCAATTAAAGAGTTAACATTATATCCAAAAATGGGAAGGGATCATGTTATGGGGAATTTAACATAAGCAGTGAGAAAAATAACAAGACATCAATAAATAGTAATCAACAATAATTTAAAGCAACAAGAATAGAAAAGTACTCGCACGACACCACCCTTCGTGTTTTTACTCTCATTCTCCCCATATCATAAATAAGCATACACGGCATCACCTTTCGTGCCTTTACTCTCGCAATGTATTTTATTCAGGAACATCATCACCCTTCGTGCTTTTACTCTCATAATGTATTTCATTCAGGAACGACATCACCCTTCTTGCTTTACACTCTTTCTCACAATATAATATATTGGGATCATGCACGTCATCACCCTTCGTGCTTTACACTCCTTACCAATCACAGAATCATTAACAACATACAAAGAGGGATTTCGCAGGAAATCGATATTTCATCATAGTTTCTATATTCATTTATCATTTCAATATCAATTCAATATTCACAATATTATCCATCATGGCGGAACCAGGTACCAAACTTCCAACATTTTAACAACAACGATAATCACAAGTAATAGGCTTTACAACTACAAAAATAACAAGAATTTACTTTCACTCACATGTTATGACCTGACCACAATGTATAGGTACTCGTCAACTCACCCATACATTGGATTTAGCAACAAAATAGGTAACAAGTAGTCACACAATACCTATTCCCTCAAGCTAAGGTTAGACACAACAGTTACCTCGAATTCACAGGCCACTCACTGCTCAAGTACTGCTTTTCCTTTGGAATTGGGCTTCAACTCACTCGTATCTAATCATAATTAGTTCTAAAGGAACTAAATTTACTGAAAAATTATGGTTTTCCTAAGTTTTCTCAAAAAAGTTAAAAACCAACCCCGGGCCCGCTTGGCCCAAACTCGGGGTTCGACCAAATTTTGTTTACCCATTCACCCCGGCGCCCGTGTATGTAATTAGTTTCGAAATCCGACCCTAATTCGAGGTCAAGATTTGATTTTTACAAAATTATCTAATTCTACCCAAACCCCCAATTTCTACCATGAAATTTCTTGATTTTTGATTGAAAAGTGATGAAACACATTGGGTAATCGAAAGAGAAGAGTTTAGAATCGTTTACCAACACTTTGAGGATGAACTTGTAGGTTGAAAATCGCCTCTAGGTCTTTTTAGTTCGAAAATATGAAAAAAATAGGTTCGGCCTGTGTTAAAATTGTTATTAAATCGCTGGGCAGGACTTCATCACGTTCGCGATGGGCCTTTCGCATTCGCGTAGAGTCTAGCCCAATGACCTTCGCGTTCACAGAGCTGAGGACGCGTTCGCGAAGCTTTAATCTAGATGTCCATCACGATCGCGGCCCAATGGACACGTTCGCATAGAAGAAGCGCGAGTCCCCTCCCCCAGGCCCATTACTCTCCGCGTTCGCGATAGCATGGTCACATTCGCGAAGGGTAATCCCCTCAGTGCTTCGCGTTCGCGGACTAGGTTATGCGTTCGTGTAGCACAAAACAACCCCCAACAAATTTACTCTACGCGATCGCGTGTGAAGCTTCGCAATCACGATGAATCTTCTCAAAGGATCTACTTTTGTCAAATCATGATTTTCATAGCCAATCCAAACCATTTAAACAAAATCAAATGAATAACTTTTTTATGTTAAAGCTTTTAGCAATTAACATCAATCTTAAGAAACAACAAGTGCTTCCTTTGTTGAAATTTCAAAAGATAAACTTTTTCATGAAAATGTATATTTAGCACTCAAGCATTTTATACTCTTATCAACAAATAAGTTTTAATAAAACTTATAAGAATTTCCTTGAGTATTATTTTACCAACAAGTATTGAAATATGATTTTTATAAAATTATATGACACTTCATAAGAAAAAATTTAAAAACACATGGTGACATCTTCACTTCTTGTCCCCACAAGTACAGATGCACATTTACAAATAATACAATATATCAACTTAAGACATGCTTTTAAAGAGAATCCCTCAAGAAGAGTAAGTCTTAATCAACTTACCTCAAACTTCAAGCTCCAAAAATACTACAATGATCCAATTGATTAAAATGTCCAAACATCGCCCATAATTCAATATCTACAATTAAATATCTTAGTTGTATCAAAACAAATACGAAAAGATTCATAAATATCCATTTAGGCTTCACAATTCGGCAACAAGCCTTCAACCATGCCAAAATTATCCAATAGGCTCACCCATTAGCCTATTCAATTCCATTATTATCATTTAATACTCATTTTGAGTCATTAATAATACTACCTTAATTACCCAACATCATCAAGTCACTATTCATTGTCTTCTCCAACAATTCCCAAGGTTCAAGAACACACATTTCAAGAACTAGTATTATATCTTGTGAAAATAGTGATTCCCTATTCATTTCGTTCATCAATTAAGTTATTAAATCTATTGGATTCATTAGAAACTCAAAACAATTCTATTTATATCAATTTATCGCTATTTATCTTCTTCTTTGCCCAAATATCATTTTCAAGACCCACCCTTAGGGTTCATACAATATCTCATTACAACTTCAAATAAAACTAATAAATATTCTACCACACTCCAATATGTCATATATATGAAGCTCGGGTGAAGGGATTTCCTCTTGGTGGAAGAATCTCATTTTTCCTCTTTTTGATGTTCTTGAAGATTCAACCCATTTCCTATGGATTTGATCCATAATAATGTTATTTTTATTATTAAATGATGTTATATAATCATCCTTGTACCAAAATAACTTACCTTAAAGTGTACCCATGATGGAAGAGCTCCTCCTTCTCTCTGGAAATCAATTCCAAGTTGAAGAACTAACCTTTTCTCTATCTAAACCCCTTGTTTCAGCCCCTTTAAAATGGCCCCTAAAGCTGCCTAGCCTACGCATAAAACCTGTGCAAGAGGCCTTTCCCTTGGCCATAATCTGAAATTGGCTATGCAGGTTGCCTAGCTTGGTGCGTAGCTACACTACCACTTTCTGGTAAAAAGCCCATAACTCATTGTAGAAATATCCAAATGACAAGCAATTTGAAGCATTAGAAACTAGACACATATATCTTTCATTTGATAGATGATAAATCATATAAAACTGCATATCTTGAGAGTTATGCTCGTTTGGATTTAGGTCTTATGCGAACTCACTTGAAACTTTACCCCATCATATAATTTCCAACTTGACTTAGCCTTAGGACTCTTCTGAGACCATAAACCATTCTTAATGCAACTCATATATATATATATATATATATATATATATATATATATATTATCATGATCAATTGATATCATTCATATTATTAGTCGTGTTCATACCCGAATTAATATAATTAACACCTGCCAATCTTCTTAATGGTCTTAAAACACTTCAAAAAATTTTTGGGTGTTATATTCTCCCCCACTTAAGAACATTCGTCCTCGAATTTTTTGCAAGTCATTATTAGGAACAACATTATCCTCCTTTAACCTTAACCATCATTCTTAATCAATTGTAACGACCCGACCGGTCGTTTCGAGAGTTATAACCCCGTTTTCCCCATTTATGCTTCATTTGTGCTTTACAACTGTATATATATCTTATCGGATTGGTTGGTTTCGGTCCGGATTGGTGTCAGAGGGAAATTGAGACACTTAGTCTCTTTACTGGAAGATTAAGTTGGAAAAATCAACCGGATATCGACTTGTGTTTTAACGACCTTGGATTTGAATTTTTATAGTTCCGTTAGCTTCGTTAGGTGATTTTGGACTTAAGAGCGCGTCTGGAAGGTGATTTGGAAGTCCGTAGTAGAATTATACTTGAATTGGCAAAAGTTGGAAATTTGGCTATTTTGGTCGGTAGTGGAAATTTCGGATATTGGGGTCGAAATGGATTTGCGGAAGTTAGAGTAGGTTCATGGTGTCATTTTTGACGTGTGTGTAAAATTTGAGGTCAATCGGACGTGATTTGATAGGTTTCGGCGTCGTTTGCGGAATTCAGAAGCTTAGAAGTTCTTTGGCTTGAATTCGGGTGTAATTTGGTATTTTGATATTGTTTTGAGTGATTCTAGGGTTCGACTAAGTTCATTTGAGATTATATGACCTGTTGGTATTTTTGGTTGAGGTTCAGAGGGCCTCAGGGTGGTTCCGGGTGGTTACCGGATTGTTTGGAGCTGGAAAAGTGCAGCTGAAGCTACTGCTACTGGTGTTTTCCGCACCTGCGGAGTGGGAACCGCATATGCATGCCCACAGGAGCGAAGGAGGAGCCACAGATGCGGCTAAGAAGTAGTTTGGAAAGATCCACAGGTGCAAAGATTTTCTCGCACCGGTGAGAGTCGCAGATGGGGGAAGCTAGGAGCAGGTGCGAGAGGGAGCCACATGTGTGATGGATTTCCGCACCTGCAATAGGCGCAAATGCGGTTGTGGGGATGCAAGAGCAGAGTCTTGGATTTTAAGTGAAATCCGCACCTGTGATGGATTTTCTGCAGGTGCAGCATTGCATAGGCGTTAAAGGGGTCCGCAGGAGCGGTATTCCCGGCAGTGAAACACTAGCTCGATTTTTGGACTTTCATTTTCAATTTTGGACTTGAGGAGATCGGGAGAGAGGCAATTTTTTCGAAGGTTTTTAAGGAGGACGTTAGGGTAACTGATTCTAATTGGCCTAAATTTTGTAAATCTATGGATTTCTTCATCATCTAATTAAGGATTTGAGCTAGAAATTTAGGGGTTTAGGGCTTTAGGGCTTTGGGATTGGAGAGTGAACTTTGGGGTTTTGGAGGGGCAATTGAGGTCGCATTTTGGTAAATTTGGTATGACTAGACTCGTGAGTGAATGGGCTTTCGGGTTTTGTGATTTTTGTCGGATTTCGAGACATGGTTCCGGGGGCCGGGTTTGAGCCGATTTTAGTAGTTTTCTAGCATTTGGAGGCCGATTCAAGAGGAAAGGGCATTCCAGAGTAGTATTTCTACGCTTTTGAGGTAAGTAAACTTCTTAAATCTGGTCTTAAGGGTATGAAACCCTGAGTATTTGTATGATATGAATATTTAGAGGTGATGCGCATGCTAGGTGACAGGTGTGAGTGTGCACTGTGAGGGATCGAGATTTGGTCCGTCCTGGGAGATTATAAAGTCAAATAGTCATTGTTCTTACCTGTTTCACCTTTTTTGAGTAATTGACTACCTTTCATGTTAGAAACCATGCTTAGGCTATATGATATCATTGTTGGGACCTGCAGTGGTCGTATACTTGTTGAATTGACTACTAATTGATGTCTTGTACTCAGTCACCGTCTTACTTATGTATTATATCTCAGCTCTCTCTCATTTCATGTTGATACTTGTTGTATTCTCTATTTGGGATGTTTATTGTGATATTCTGTGAGGCCGAGAGGCTGGAGAGGTTAGTGACTGAGATATGGCCTGAGTGCCGAGCTGTGAGTTATGTGAGGTATATTGGATTGGGCTGCACGCCACAACAATATTGGATCGGGTTGCACTCTGCAATAAGCCTTCGATCTATATATATATATATATTGTGGATCGGGCTGCATGCTGCAACAATATTTGGATCGGGCTGCATGTCGCAGTTGTATAGGGTCGGGCTACACGCCGCAGAAATATAGCGATTGGGCTATAGGAGCCCTTCCGGAGTCACCCCCAGTGAGCACAAGTACCTATTGAGAGTGTGTATTGAGGCATGAGAGCCGAGAGTATGAGCTGTTGAGATGAGTTGAGTGGTTGTTTCCTTGAGAGGCTGTATTGCTCTTATTTATTGTTGCACTTCGTTGCTATTTGTTGTTGTTGTGAAATTTCTAGAAGTTTCATATTGTTTTACTCAATCTCGAACGGACTTGACTTAACTACCGAATTTGAAAGCATGTTCAGCTTTTACTATAAACTTTTGAAATGAATTGTGTTCTCATAGTTCGCCACTACTTCTCAGTTCCTTATTTAATTCGGTTACTTGCTGAGTTGGTTGTACTCATGCTACACCTTGCACTTTATGTCATATCCAGGTGTGTACCGTCCTAGAGGTCATTGAGTTCGTCCTCGGGTTGACTTTCAGAGACTTACAAGGTAGCTGCCGATGTCCGCAGTCCTTGTTCCTCCTTCTTATCATCTTATTTTCTCTTGTTTTTGGCATTTGGTACAAACTGTAGTAGATTCTGTTTCTAGACGGTTGTTAGATGCTCATGGCTAGTGACACCCCGATGTCGGGCTATTATTCCGCACTTGAGTTTTGGGTCTTTGCCCCGTGGTTATGTAAACCTTCTGTTAAATTTAACTGTTTTAGCTCACTTCTGTTATACATAATGAAAGCATATTGAGAATGTCGCCTTGCCTATTTCCACGATAGGCACCATTACGACATGTTAGGTTTTGGGTCGTGACATCACTCCTAACTTCATATTGATCTTAGATATTCTTCCCAAATTTCAGCTTTCTTAGGCCCCAAAATTTACTCGACTCTCTAAATTCTTAAAAGTTTTCGATAGAGTATCCCCTGTAACTGAGACTATCCAAATAATTCAACCTGTCTAGAACAAGCCCTCACACGGGCACCAATTTCCACATAATTCAACAACCAAATATCTTTACATAATATGATATCTAGGCCCCACACAGCCGCACATATATGCTCAATATACAACAACAACTATCTAGGACCGACACGGCCACACATACGTCCTCAACGTATAACAACAAAATATCTAAGCCCCCACGTGGCAACGCATATACCCAAATTGCATCAAATAATTCTTTACAATTTTAAACAATTGCATATCTATACCTCTCTCATTCCAACACCAATTACCCTATATTGCAACGCATATTACTACCATGCATATCTGTATTATGTTTTTATTATGTGTAAGACCTAGCTTCTAGAGTTCGCTACTTTTCCAATGTCGGAGAAGGGCTTATACTGCTCGCCTTTGTTTGATATGTTCATTCAGTACCAATACAAACTAAAACTACACCAAAGTGGAAAGTTCGCTATCAAAGCTAGAAGTAGCTAGCCTATAGTAGTCGGCCTAACCAAAGCCTCACGACAACATAAAATTAGCCTTATGTACACCAAGTCGCACGTGAAAGAGCATTTCTTGCATACATTAAAATTCTATTTCTTCAACTCAAAGACTTTCTCATTAATATAAATAACTTCTAAGCATAGTTTGTCCTCATAGGACCCTTGATTCTCTAGTTGTCAACTCCTTCCATAATGCTCTTTTATTCCATCCGAATACCAACCAGATATTTGTCTTACTTAGATCCATTCATCATGTCGGTGATGTATGCCTCCACTTACAGTTGTAACTTTTGAGTTTCCTTTATATCTCAAATTGATTGATACGGTTGCTAACAAGTCCGCTATATGAGAAATGTTCAATTCGCTTACTTCCCTTTCATGGCACAAGTTTTCATTCATTCTCGAACATCACTGTACATATTTCTATTTTATTAACATTAACAAACTAAATTGATATCACCAAGTTCTTTATGATACTTCCTTACCAGAAATTTAAGTTTTATTTTCCATTATGCCCACCATAGGAATACTACCATGGATTATAGGCTTTCAACTCATAGGTGACAATGCTATTAGGATAATACTTGCACCATTTAGTTTCTTTTTCTTTTCTGACCCCGTGCTCCAACACATTATTTTGGTTTGCAAGAGTTTTTTATATTTGGGAATATGAATAATATAACCTTTTCTTGTCTCATTTCATGCCAAGTGTGCACAAACTTTCTCCTCATCTATAACCTTCATTTGTTCTACTAAGTCCAACATATGACCAAAGTAATTCCTTATTTTTTTCATTGCTTGAATTTAATTCAAGTGACACATTGATCACGCTCAACTATGTCTAATAAAATACCAAGCGGGCGTTGCAAATATAATCCGGAGTATTATGCCCAGAGTCGATCCCACAGGGAATTAACGTATCAATCAAGTCTTTAGAATACGCGACTTTTACTCAATCAATTCTCTCAAGACTTTTTGAATATTAATTGGTGATGTTTTACTAGTTCTACTGACAATAATAATAACTAACGATTACTAACAATGTGT
>MDKI01023070.1:0-75165 GCA_005239505.1 Nicotiana paniculata
TATATATATATATATATATATATATATATATATATATATATATATATATATATATGTTCTCTTTTTTTTTATTTTCAATCCAAGTGGCTTTTATTGATATATTTTTTCTTTTCAAAACGGTGCACCTTTCTTCTTATTTCATTTGTTCCACTCAAAAGACGAACCACCACCCCACACTTTAACTTTACATAATTCATAACAATTTAAGTGCTCATGAGAGGCAACAAGATTCAAATATATGGTCAATTCAAACAAGGGATAAGGCTTGCAATGTGATTACTAAAGAAACAGGATTATAGGCTCAAAGGGGTTAACTACGTTATATGACATTTAGGCGGGTAAACAATATATATCTGGCTCAACAAAGAAATGCCTATATCACTTCCCAGACTGAACAAGACTATTATTTCGCTTTGCAAACAGATGGGGAAAGTTCTAGATTTCAACTGTAATGCACAGAATACAAACAAACCTCACACACACATGGCACATACTCACTCAAGGATTGTTTTTATCGCGACACTCTAGTCAAAGAAGTTAAGAAAATTTAAGTATCTACGATTTAAGGTACTTATACTAGAGTCAAACATTGAGCTTAAGTGTCACAACCAGAGTACTCACTATTCTCAAGGCATAACAAAGTCAAGAGATATCGCTGCAATTCGATTCATAGCATAGTGATTTCTACTCCTAAAAATTAACACTAACTATACCCAGTTCAACCAAAATCCTCGGAAAAGAACCATACACAAAGAAAAACCAAAGGGGAATCACTACACTACCTACAACAAATTTTTTTTGTCTTTTTTCTTTAGACTTAATTCCCTCAAGAAAACTGTCTAGGAGATCCATCGTCGGGAAGAGTCCAACTTCTTTTTTTAAAAGACTAAGACGACACTAACTAAAAAAAATAACTACAACAAGACTAATATTTACAAGTTACCAGCCCACACTTATTTCATGCAATGTCCTCAATGCATACACAAACTGACAAAATAAGAAAAAAATGAGTTGGATGTATGAAACCTCTCTGATCAAGTTGCATCATCGCCTTCCTCATATGAGGTTGCCCACTCCTCATCTTGTGATTCCTCCTCCTCCTCCTCCTCATCATCATCATTATCATCATCATCTGACTGCTCCGACTCGGTCTCGGATTGCTCAGGTGCGTTGACATCCTCGTCCTCTGGGAGTCTGTAACCATCACCAAGCACAACTAGTTGCTGAGCATAAGCATTGAGCGGGAAACGCTCCTCCAAGATGGTCGTCTCCTCTGTAGTGGCCGACCATCCCCCGATCCGAAGCTGCAAGTCCATCATCACATATAAATGGGCCATAAAGCTGTCATCGCGAGCATTGCGCTCAGACCTGTCATTGATGGCATAGCATTCTCTTCCTTAACCTGGACGCTACTAATGTCCATTAGTCGTAGGAGCTGAGCAATGATGTGATCAAACGCCTCCTCCTCCTCGTCCTCCACCACCTCTTCTTGTCTCAAGAACTGAATTAACATATTTGCAGAGGGCATTCGATCGATCCTCTTTCTAGTCCTCACTAGAGACATCTGGTAGCGGATCAAATGATCCACATTCACCCTTTGGCCAATCATGAGGAAATATAGCGCACACGTCCTCTCACGGCTAATAAGAGTGTCATGATTTCAAGGTAGGAGTCGGGTATTAATCAATTTTAGTCATACTTGAGCCTCTGCCCTCATTTTCATTTTGGGGAATTTTCTATGACGATTCGTTTTCTTGTCCCGAACACACGCCGCAATAGAATTGACACCACAAAGAGTGTCTCAGCTCTCGATATGTAGGAAGGGGCGATGAAGTAGTCTAAGGGTTCCTGAGGAACATCCGGTGCACCTAAGAAATTGCATATTGCCGAGGTTGAAAAATCTATCAGCCTTCCCCGAATAGGCACCAACTGTTCAGGATATTTTGGATCAAAATCGGCATAAATTTCTCGAACCAGATTGACATTTATATCACCGGTATTTTTGAACACATAACTCAGCCCCAAATCATTAATACCTTTCCAAATTGCTTGGTACTTAGCTTGTAGGCGACGCTCATGAATAGCAGCTTACGGATGTATATGTTTCGGCCTACAACACTTATACCAGTCCTTAACATGTGGGGGTATGCTCTTGATTCCAAACTCCCGTTGTCCTTGAGGTTGAGGGGGTGTGGCTACTATAGCTACCACTGCTTGCAATCATTCAACTTGAATTGAAGTGGCTCCCCCCCCCCCCCCCCCCCCAATTTCCGTTCTTTAGTGGAGGTGCGGAGGGAGCCTTAGCCTTAGCCTTAGACGGGGCATGTTTGTACCTATGTCCTTACTTGGAGGCATGTTTGTACCTACACAAGGAAGAAATAATCAGTTTAGGACGCATTGCAAAATTCACAACATGGTCTTGCGACCCCACACTAAGAGTCCTTCACATAATGTTCAACAATTTTTCGAGGTTACTCAGACTTCACCTCATTTTATTTTCTTAGCATGAGAATCAAGTACACAAGTATGTTTCCTCCAATTCGAAGCATCGGGCTACCGGTGAGCCCCCATACTTAAAATTTTAAAGTGTTGCACGGCGACATAGCACTAGTCTAACAATCTCGGAGACTCGGGCTCCAATAGGGACAAAGAATGCCTTTGAGGCATTTTGACAAACACTTAGCATGCACTAGTGCCATTGGGGGTGCTTGTAGGGATGAGGGATTACCTCACCCTCCCAACTCGGCTTCGTAATTTTGTGCTACCACTTGTTCACACAATAACAACATCATTCCTATGGGGTTCATGGGGTTGGGACACACAAACACATTGTTACATTGAAGAACAACCCTAAAAAAATATTATCCAATGACATGCATTCACCCAATTCGAAATTGTAAAATAATGGAGGTAGAAACCATACCTTGGATGTTTAAGAAGAGGGATTGCCCTTGAATTGATGTTGCAACTGAAGGAAGGAGCAAAGAAATGCTTATCTTCAATGGGTTTGTGAGGGAGGGGGTTTGCCAGTGTTTTCTTGGTGTGAGTGTGTGAGATTTTGTGAGAAATGTGGTTTTGGGGTATTTAGGTTAGTTTTAAGGGATGGGGTTAAAAGAAACAAAAGAAAAGAAATCGAAAAAATTGCTTACCTAGCGACGCGAGGATACTGGCTCGCTTTCCCCCTCGCGAGGTGCTCCAACGCAAAACGCGCGGCGCGAGACTCCACGTGAGATGCATCTCGCTATAACCTATGTGAGGCGAGCGCCCATGCAAGAACTCGATCTGGCGATGCAAGGCTTTTCGCCTGGCCAAGCTCGTTGGGGACCAGGCGACGCAAGTTTCAGTGCACGACCTGCCGAAATTTCCTGCTAACATGTTAGTTCCTACAAACGAAAAGAAAAAATTCTAATTACGCTAAAGATCAATTACGAATTGGGTTGCCTCCCAACGAGCGACTTAGTTAATGTCACGGAATGACAAATACAACATTACAATGGGTTGCCTCCCATGAAGCACCTGATTTAACTTCGCGCCACAATGCAGGCAATCGAACTTCAGGCTCGCTCAACATTTTTCGCTCTTGTAAATGAGTCACTGATACTACTTTCGTCTCATCCATGACCAAGTAATGTTTCAAACTGTGACCATTGACTCTAAACTTGCGAGGGACATCTTCTAAAGCAATCTCTACAGCTCTAGTGGGATGAATCTCTAGCACACGAAATGGTCCTGACCATCTTACTTCAATTTTCCCGGAAACAACCTCAATCTCAAATTGAATAATAATAACACGTCTCCCGGCTTAAAGTTTAGCTCAAGAATGTGTTTGTCATGCACCAGTTTCATTCTTTTCTTATATAACCTTGTACTATCAAAAGCATGGTAACGGAACTCATCAAGTTCATGCAGCTCTGTGACTCTACTAGTTCCAGCGGCCTCCATGTCCAGATTTAATTGTCGTAACGCCTAGAAGGCATTATGCTCTAACTCCACCGGTAAGTGACATGCCTTTCCAAACACCAATTTATACGGTAACATAACAATCAGAATTTTGAATGCAGTGCGGTAAGCCTATAACGCATCATCCAATTTTCTCACCCAATCATTCTGAGTAGCATTTATAATTTTGGTCAAAACACTCTTAATTTCTCTATTTGAAACCTCTACTTGCCCACTTATTTGTGGGTGATATGCAGTAGCAACTTTATGGCGAACACCATATTTCTCCAACAACTTTGCAAAGGCTCGGTTGCAGAAGTGGGTGCCCCATCACTGATGATAGCTCTTGGAGTGCCAAATCGGGTGAAGATATTTTTTTCTTAGGAAACCAACGACAACCTTCACATCATTTGTTGGATGCCACGACTTCTACCCATTTCGAGACATAGTCCACCGCTACAAGTATGTACTTGTTATTATATGAGATAACAAATAGTACCATAAAATCGATTCCCCATACATCGAATACTTTCACCTCTTGAATTGGGTTCATGGGTATCTCATGTCGACGGGAAATATTCCCCGTCCGTTGACACTCATCACAACTTTTCACCCAGAAGTTGCATCTTTAAAAAACGTCGGCCAATAAAAACCTAACTCCAACACTTTAGCAGCTATACTTACACCTCCAAAATGTCCTCCATACGCTAAAGCATGACATTCTAGCAAAACAGAAGATTGATCAATCTCGAGAATGCATCTCCGGATCATGTTATCAAGACAAATCCTAAACAAATATGGCTCATCCCAGAAATACATGCGAAAATCACGAAAAAACTTTTTTCTTTTGCACAGAAGACAAGTCATAGGAATCAATATTGCTTGCCAGGTAATTTGCAATATCTACATACCATGGTGTAGCCTCAAGTCTTATGGATAAAAGTTGTTCATCCAGGAAAGTCTCATGATCTCTTCCACCTCAGCCTTCTTTTCCGCTCCTTCAAGCCTAGACAAATGATCAGCAACTTGGTTTTTTGTTCCCTTGCGGTCCCGGATTTCCAGGTCAAACTCTTGTAGCAGTAGCACCCATCGAATTAAGCGCGGCTTTGACTCTTTTTTCTCAATTAGGTACCTGAGGGCAGCATGGTTAGTGTAAACAATTACCTTTGAGCCTACCAGGTATGACCTGAATTTATCAAATACGAACACCACATCTAGCATCTCTTTCTCCGTCACTATGTAATTCAGTTGGGCACCACTCAAGGTTCTACTTGCATAGTATACCGGATGCATGACTTTAACTTTTTGTTGCCCAAGAACTGCTCCCACAGCGTAGTTGCTTGCATCGCACATCAGCTCGAAAGGTTTCCCCCATTCGGGGGCCACTATGATTGGTGCAGTCAGCAGTTTCTGTTTCAACTCCTCAAACGCTACCATGCAGTCATCATAAAACACAAAAGGATGATCTTTTTCAATTAGTTTACACAAGGGGTTAGAAATTTTGGAGACATCTTTTATAAACCGTCTGTAGAAACCAGCATGGCCAAGGAAACTTCTTATTAGTTTGACGGAAGTGGGTGGTGGTAACTTTTCTATCACATCAACCTTTGCACGATCCACCTCAACACCCTTACTTGACACTAAGCGCCCAAGATTATACCTTCCTGGATCATAAAATGGCACTTTTCCCAGTTGAGCACCAGATTAGTCTCCACACATCTTTTCAGCACTCTTTTCAGATTCTTAAGGCAGTCATCGAATGAGTCTCCCATCACTTAGAAATCATACATGAAGACTTCCATTAGGTCTTCTACCATATCTGTGAAGATGTCCATCATGCACCTTTCAAATGTGGTGGGTGCATTGCATAGGCCGAACGACATTCTCCGAAAAGCGTAGACGCCATATGGACAGATGAATGACATTTTCTCTCTATATTACGGGGCAATGGAGATCTTATTATACCCCGAGTATCCATCCAGAAAGCAGAAGTGGGACCTCCCAGCCAATCTATCTAACATCTGATCAATGAACGCATGGGAAAATGGTCTTTTCGGGTGGCCTTGTTCAATCTTCTGTAGTCCATACAAATTCGTCATCCCGTGACTGTTCTTTTTGAGATCAGCTCGTTGTTCTCATTTTGCACAATAGTCGTTCCACCTTTCTTTGGAACACATTGAAATGTACTAATCCAGTTGGTATCGGAAATGGGAAAAATGATTCCCGCATCTAACCACTTTATCAACTCCTTTTTAACGACTTCTTTCATGTTGGGGTTCAGCCTTCTTAGATGTTCTCTAGAAGGTTTGTGGCCATCTTCCAGTAAAATCTTATGCATACAGAAGTCCGGGTTGATACCCTTAATGTCTGCAATGGTTCATCCAATTGCATTTTTGCACTCTATTAATACCTGCAAAAGTTGTTCTACATGCACATCTAACAAACCAGATGAGATAATAACAGGTAAAGTTGAGTTAGGTCCTAAGAAAGCATATCTAAGGTGAGGTGGTAGTGGTTTCAGTTCCAATTGTGGTGGCTCTTCGATCGATGGCTTAGCTGGAGTGGTCTTTCTTTATTCTAAGTGCAAAGACTCAAATTCGAGCTCTCTTTTCTAGAACCCTTGGCCTTCAAGAGCCAGCACCCACTCCGCCAAGTACTGTCCATTTGCTTCTTCTAAGTTCATGAGACAGGCTGCGAGGGGCCCTTTAGCGTTCAGAGCCTCATCTTCCTCCTCCAAAATTACATCCACAACTTCTATCAGAGAGCTGTTAGAAAATTCACTTGGCCGCCACATAGACTTCTGCACATTGAATATTATCTCTTCATCGTTCAGTCTCATTTTTAGCTCTCCGATTTCACAATCAATTAGATCTCTCCCAGTGGTCAAGATGGTCTTCCAAAAATTATGGGAATATCCTCATCAACCGGCAGTCCAGAATGACAAAATCTACTGGAAACACAAACTTTCCAACCTGCACTAGTACATCATCAAGGATACCTTATGGCCTCTTCACTGTACGGTCGACTAGCTGTAGTAATATGGATGTGAGTCTTGCTCTTCCAATGCCTAAACTTTTGTAGATAGCCAAGGGCATCAATTTTATGCTTGCCCCTAAATCAGACAATACTTTAGAAAAAGCATAACTGCCTATTGTGCATGGGATTGTGAAACTTCTTGGGTCTGGCAACTTCTCAGCTATGGGTATCGTCACGACAACACTACAGGTCTAGGTTAGTGTAATAGTGGCCAAGTCTTGGAAGTCAAAATTGCGAGACATCAAATCCTTCATCATTTTGGCATACTCAGGAATCTCCCTCAAGGCATCAATCAATGGAATCTTCACCTAGATTTGCTTCAACATCTCCATGAATTTCTTATACTGCTCAGCCTTCTGCTTCTACTATCGTTTCTTGCACTACCTCAGTCTCCTTCGCAACCTCTTTTTCTTTGCTTGTGCTATCTTGTGTATGTTGTATCGTTACCTTAGTTAACCCTATTGAATCATCTACCTCAATGGGTACTGGCACATGTGTTTCAGTTGGTCGGCTTTCGCAAGCAATTTCTTGCTCTAGATCTAGGTCTCTACCATTTCTTAGAGTCACTGCCATAAGCTACTTCGGGCCCTACTCTTTTGGATTGACATGGGTGTTCGCAGGTAACATCCCTTGGGGACGATTATTCAAAGCCATCGATATATGCCCTAGTTGAATCTCAATGCCTTTGATAGTTCAGTCGTGCGATACTACCTTCTCTTGCATCTGGTGGACCTTTTCTTCCATTTCCCTGCTAGCCCCAATTAGTTGTTGCAACATTCCTTTAATTTCAAACAACCCAGCATCGTGTCGCACTATCTATTATTGTTGAGGCTGCTGATAAGTTGGCTGCTGATTTTGCGGATTATATCCTTGTTGCCTTTGATAAGGCACAACTTGATCCTGTGGTCGCATAGCTCCAGGATTGTTGCAATTATTGTACTTTTACTATGCTAGTCTATATTGTTGATTCTGTTGCCCCCAATTCTGACCACCTTGCCTCTGTTCTCCATATTTGGCCACATAGTTCATATTTTCCTGATAGTTCTGGTTGTCACTTTTTGCACTCCACGAGCATATATATATTTGGTTAATGCATGGTGTACATAATCCCCCATTAGTCGCGTCAGCTATGTGTACCTGCAGCTTCTGGCCTAATTCATCAATATTTTTGGTGAGGATACTCATTTGTGTCATCAGAGTGGACATATTCTCGGCTATGGAGTTGTTTGGGTCCAAAGACACTGAGTGAACGACAGGAGTGATCGTAAAGTTTCTTGTCATCCATCCTGAGTTTGAACCATTTTATCAAGTAAGATCTTGCATTCTCTGAATGATTTGCTAAAAAATGCTCCACCTGCTGAAGCATCAACATTGGACTACAAGATGTCTGCCAATCCTATGTAGAACCTCTACCCCAACATCTGATCTGGAACGCCATGATATGGACACTTAACCAACATATCTTTGAACCTTTCACACGTTTCTTGTAGTGTTTATGTTGGTTTCTAGCTGAAGCTCAATATCTCATCAACTTGTTTGGCAGTCTTAGGATGGGTAGAACTTGTTCAAAAATTGCTTGACTAATTCCTCCCAAGTAGTGATGGAGTTTATGGGGAGTGAATTGATCCAAGTTTGAGCCTCTCACGTCACTGAGAATGGAAACAACAACAACTTTATTGCTTCCAGTGTCATATTTGATTGCCTTTGC
Source organism: Nicotiana paniculata (assembly GCA_005239505.1). NCBI lineage: Eukaryota > Viridiplantae > Streptophyta > Magnoliopsida > Solanales > Solanaceae > Nicotiana > Nicotiana paniculata. The sequence continues at coordinate 8,684 of MDKI01023070.1, forward strand.
GTGACACATATCGACAGGAAATTTTTCAGATGCTGCTGAGGATCTTCAATGTATGACCCTGAGAACAGTCCCTTGTTCTACAACAAATGTAGCATATTGTTTGTGATTAGAAATGACTTTGCTTGTATATGAGGGACTGCAATTGCGGTTGCCAGATTTTCGGCGGTGGGTTCTGCCCAATAATACAAGGTTGCTTCTGGCGCAAGAGGCACCACACCCTGATTGTTCGGGTCATTCGCATTATTTCTGTTGTTTGGATTTTCTATTTCTTCATCCATGTCTAGTTCAATTTGTTCTGTTGAGCTCTGTTGTTGTTTGTCCTTCTTGTTTGCACGATTCAGTGCCTTGAAAACTTTCTCATGATCTTCTAATGCTTCGAACAATTCACCAGTTCTTGAGGAGTTTCTAGGCATGCACCTGTAACACTCAAGATGCAAACGTTAGAATTTCAATGTATTTAGTTTAAAATGAAGAAAATTGACTATACTAAGAATTCTAGCGCTTCTTTTAGCTGCAATAAATAACATCGTTAATTCCCCAGCAATGGCGCTAAAATTTGATCACGCCCAGTTATGCCTTGTAAAAAGGACTAAGCGATCATTGCAAATATATTTCAGTTAACAAGTCTGGAGTCGAATACCACAGGGAATTAACCTATTAAGCACAACTACTAGACTCGCACAAAATCACGCAAGCAATCTTCAGAAATATTTAAATAACAAATTAGATGTTTACTACTAAAGATCTAGATATGAACATGCAGTAATTACTAACTAACTACGAACAGGTTGTAGACAATATTTGGAATGATCTAAGGTTTTGATTTCCCCTATTGTCAGAATCCTTTCCGCAACGTTTCCTATAAATTTTCCTAAGTTTTATCTACCGATCATGAGCGCTCTGAGTGTCATAATTCTCTCCCGAGTAACTACCACAATTACTAGACATATTCTTCTGAACTTCGCTAGCTGGCAATAAGTTACGGCTCACTCGGATCGCACCAAGGTTTCATTATTCCTAATCCCACCTTTAAACCCTCCATATTGATCCCTCATATATGTTAGTAGTGATGTTGTTCAACAACTACCTAAATATGCTCTCTGTTCCGAGTAATATACACTAAATAGGCATAGTCGATTGAGAGCTCTTCAACCAACCACAACATAAACGTAGTTGAACAAATAGGGAAAAAGCTACGGCAAATCTATATTAACGTAACAAGAAAATCATCCTCCAATAGGCTCCATCAAAATCCTAGATTAGAAGTTTAGCTACTCATACTCATAGTAACAATTTTAAAGTATTCTGCATAAATAAATTACAAAGTAAAGATGAAGGAATGTAGAAATCGATAATTCTTAATTCTTTCCCCCAACAGGTGTTCGACGAGCTATTCTTGCCTCAGGTCATAAAAACTCCTTCAAAAGTGGTTTTTAATGCCCATTTATATGTGTAGAGACCTAAACGACATATCCTAAGTACAAGTCCAACAAGGAGACGAAATAAGCCTTCAAAAGCCGGATCAGGCTCGCTATGGACCGTGCCTCGCGAGGTAAAACGCGAGATGCATCTCACATCAGACTGTGCGGAGCGAGACATTCCGCGCGCTCAACCTCGCCCTACCCCTCATGTCGCGCACTTCCACGCGAGCTGAATAGCTCGCCTTGTCTGCTCTAACACGAGCCTCTGGGTTGCTTCGCCTGATACTTCATTTTTCCGCTGCTCAATTCTTTCTTTCTTTCTTCTTTCCTACTGCTTACGAGCATGATTTATACTTTAAATAATAATTTTGCTCTAATTTCATCGCCAATGTACCTACACATAAAATAGACTCCATTACGCGCAAATAAAGTATAGTTTTGCATTAAGGCATCTAAAATGTAAGGTAAATCATGTACTAAAATATGGAATTACAGCCAAACATCACCCATTTTGCGAAAAAATCTATCTCTCTGTTCGGTGCTTTCTTTTCTTTAGAACTTCTTTTGTTTTATACTTATATAATAAGTCATCATAATCATTAAGTTTTCAAATAATTGTATGCCGAATTCTATCGCTAGTGATTAACATACAGAGATTCCCCGTCGTACTCAAATCCTGGATCCGCCTGTGATTATATGTGATAAGTTTACATTTGCATACACAAGGTAAATTATCTTTACACCACCAAATTAAAAATTTAACATGTAACCCTATATATCAAGCTTTGACATAATAACCTAGAAATAGGGTAAAATTTTATAATAATCGATTAAATTAAACTCGTTACTGTAAATATTTTTGCAACCCATCCATGTTAGTATATTTAACTCAAACACTTGTATGGTATAATGTTGATTGTCAATTCTGTCAGTAAAAATATTATAATAAAAAAAACATATGCAAAGAAATCATCTTTTTCCCTCTTCTTTATAAAAGTATATAAAGAAGCGGGATTTGTAATTACTAATTTTGTCGTGAAAATTGCATTTGAAATTATTATAGAAGCTAAATTTTATACTAAGCTTATAAGATGTAGGAAAAAGACAACTTGATGGAGATTGTTGCGGCCAAAAGCACACGTAAATATACGTGGTCGTTAAGTAATAAAGTGACTAAAAATCGGATGTCGACCCACGAGGACTTGTGATTAACTATTAACTAAATTAGACTATCCTAACTATGTAAACAAGAATTAAACTTAGAAGTATTTGTTTCTAATCTAATTAAAATAAAGAAAAATAAATACCGAACTCTGAACAAAAGGATAACTGATTTTTATATTATCAATATGATGAAAATGATCTAAGGTTATGGGTTGTCTAACATTCCTATTGTATTCTTCAATTGCATTTACTAACTAATTTGTCTAGTTTATTGGTTAACAGGGTCAATATTGCTCATAAGAATCTGTCGAGTTCTTACTCGCCTATTCAAGCTAACCTAACGCCTATATGTTTATGGAATTAGAACTTGCAAGAACGCATTTATAATTCCTGTAAATCAACCAAGCAAGGCAATTAGGTATATGTCTATCCTAACCGCGAATCCATTCCCCGATGCCCAGGTTCAAGAACTTGCTCTACTCAATCTTATATGAAATCTAGAATTCTCACTTTCGAGTTCAACTCTAGATTCGTAGATATTATTCAATTGGTGATCAAGCAATTAAATAATAAACCAATATGATAAACTAAGAAATCAAAATCAATGTTCGAATAACAATAGTCGTGAAAGAACCACAACCCTAGAATATGAAGTTTTAGCTCCACATAGATATGGTAGCCAAACAACAAATCACACAAAGACACATAAAAATTATAAAGTTTGGCCGAAGAAAAAGATGAAACCCGGCCTCCACGACGGCTCTGTGCTTGTGTTTTCCTCTCAAAAACGTACTACTTTTGTTTTGTACTTTTGTTCTCCTCTAAAAGCCACATTATTTCCTTCAAAATAGGTTTAGGTTGGCCTTTATATGAGTTGGGGGCGTCTAGGGGTCGAAATAATCGAGTCCTAGTCGAAATAGGACATATTCACGTGTTGAGCGTCCAGGGCAGCATGGGGCGCTGGCCCTGGCGCTCAAAAATTTTAGCTACTGGAAACTGCGCCAAAGCCAGCGCCCCACGCTGGCCGTGGCTATCAAAATTCACTTTTTGTCTTTTTGTCCCGATTTCGCTCCATTTCGCGTCATTTCATCCAAATTGCATCCGAATGATTCCTATACATAGAAATACAGAAATTTAGCACAAATCATCATATTAAACATCTGAAATCGTTGAGACACGAGCAAAATATAAGACGATTTATATTAAAATATGCATACATTAAGCCGATTATCAGAGATACTTTAGTAATCAAACAACAAATTTTCTCTCGAAGAATCTTCTGGGGTTAATTGTTTCATATACAACGTAGAGCAAGTCAATACACACTAGATTTGAGCAATTCTATTGTGTGGAAAGTATTTCTGATTTTTTATTTATTAATGAAAATATTGAAATTACGAGGTGACAAGAATTTTAAGAAGTATTTCCTTGATCTTGAATATTGTTCCTTAACATATAATCTACTGTAATATTATTGTTGTCGGGCTTTTATACGGAATTAAAAGTTTTAAGAGAAATTCTACAATTAAAAAATAGTACTCAAATAAAAGAATAGCTAATAACTTTTCATCCCAAAAATTTTAAAAGAATACATTTAAAATAAGAGTTAATATATATACATACGTGTCATTTCATTCAAATAAAATTTACGGCCTCTTATTAAAGTTTAGTTTTAGGTTGCAAATTATTTGAGTCATCTTCGCTTCCATTGATGTTCAGCCAAAAGTATATATTTTTGTATAATAATCACCTCACATTATTTCTATTCTTGTTGGTTCTAATGCTGTAACGGTACAAAATCCAGCTAATCATGATGGCACCTAACTCAACCCGTTAGGTAAGCCAATTTATGAAAATTAAATTCAAATAAATTACTCATATGATAAGTGACGAAATAACCGACTTTAACACATTTTCTAGGTACTGGTAGTACAAATCATGAGCTTCTAAAATTAGAATTTACAAAGCTGGTGTGGAAAAAAAATACATCATCTATTTGAAATATAAATGAACAGATTAATAATTCTGGAGCCTACCAAGAACAAGAGGCAGTTGTGACAAGATCATAGGTACATCTTTAATGCCAGCTCCCTCCATGTATAGCAGCAACAACATCCAAAATCTACACGCAAGGTGCAGAAGTGTAGTATGAGTACAACCGATCTCATGTACTCAATAAGAAACCTAACCTTAGGTTAAAAGTAGTGACGAGTTGGGACAAAGGTCAGAATCCAAATCCAATAACAAATAACATCTCATAACAACATAATTTAAAGCAGCACAAGTAATAACTCAATAATAACATGCTCAACTCGTATAAAATTCCAAAAAAATAATAATTTTCTTTTCAATACAACAGTAAAACTCAAATCTTTTGCCAAAAGTCAACGAAAATATGAGTAAGTCTGAAATCTGTGATTTTTCTTAAAAACTTTAACGATTGATAAAAAATCTCATTATCAGATCGCATAAGGAAAAATACTTCTCTATGCCTACATATCAAATATGCATGTCTAATGCAATGCAGCACAATGATGAACTCAATGTCCTCACACTCTCAGATTACTCAATCTCACAGTACTGTATATGGTCAATCTAGCCCAGGGAAGATCCATCCCAAATATATATACATAATAACTGACATTCTGTCACTCAGTACTGTACAGGGCCAATCCAGCCGAGGGAACTCCATCCCAAATATAAATGTATAAGGCAACTCCATGCCTAGCGAACTCCATCCCAAATATAAATAAATAAGGCAACTCCATGCCCAGGAAACTCTATCTCAAATATAAATAAATAGCGCAAATCCATGCCCAGGGAACTTGATCCCAAATATAAATAAATAAGGAAATTACATGCCCAGGGAACCCCGTCACAGAAGTTTATATATATGGAAACTCCATGCCCAGGGAAATCCATCCCAAATATAATACCCACTGCACTCACTGTAGGGGATTGCAAACTCAGGGGTGCTCCTTCAGCCCAAGCGCTATAATAAATAAATATCGCGGCGTGCAGCTCGATCCCATAATATCCTCACAATCAGGACATTAGCCTCACCCAGTCATCAATCTCTCCAGTCTCTCGGGCTCACAATGTCATGAAACTAGCCCAAAATAATGATATGATGTATCAATAAGTAACAACAGAGACTGAAATATGATATGTAATGAATGAATATGACTGAGTGTGAAATTACAGTTTAAACATATAATTAGACAACATAAATGACCTCAGTAATACCAACATATGCCTAAGCATGATCTCTAAAATGAGTCACAATTCAGTTTCTCCAACACATAGCAAATACATGGAAAAATAACAAGTCATTTGACTTCACAACTCAACAGAATAAATTGAGTCACAAGTTCTACGGTGAACGCCCACACGCCGTCATCTAGCATGTGCATCACCTCCAAGCAAATTACATAACATGTATAATCAGGGTTCATACCCTCAGCTCCAAGTTTGGAAGAGTTACTTCCATCAGAACTTCATTCAAGGTCAAATACTGACAAGTCAAACTTGGTCAACTCTTCCAACTTAAAGCTTCAAATATGAAATTCATTCTTCCGAACTAATTCTAAAGCACTTGAAAACCAAACAGACAATTCACACACGTCATAATACATCTTATGAAGCTATTCAAGAATTCAAATAGTTGAAAGGAGCATAATTACTCAAAACGACTGGTCGGGTCGTTACATTCTCCCCCACTTAAACATATGTCCGTCCTCGAACGTACCATGAGTTGTTCCTAAATCTTCAAATCACTATTCCACCTTACCATGTACATACCCAGGTGATCCCATGACACCCTATTCCATATAGGCCTGACAACATAATATAATTGAAGATCATTACTTTAACCTTAGTCCATAAAACTTAGAACCCAATTTTAATATCCAAAATTTCTTACAGAACCGAATCTCATATCTACACACTATATAAGTCTGAACAAGTTGTATCAAGCCATAACCATAACCCCAGATATAATCACATAACATACTGCACAACTCACATACTCGTCGCATCATTCTCGATCACAGTAACTACTCAAAACCAACCTTGTACTAGTATTAAACCCCATATCAAACAAAAACCTCCTTCCAAAACCTATGTACACTGCTGATAATGAAAGAAACACACGGAATCTCATAACCACTTATCAGATCAACAAGTCTGGGAGTTTTCCCTCCTTCAAAAAGTACCATAGTCAATTATCTAAGCTGATTTCTACAATTATTCTTCCAAACACGTCGTTATCAAAACTAAGAGTACCCATTCTAGGTCCAATGATATTATATCATCAAACACAACCACTTTATTGACATGCAAACCGAACACAATCCAATATTTACAACCAACCCTCAAATTTTGTGAAAAGAATAATCGTAGGTGCATATGTCAATTCCTCAAATACCCTGCTCAAATAATATCATAACAAGTAGAGGAAACGAAAGACAACTAAATCATGTAAATAATCAAGGAAATATAGTTTCCACAAACTGCATGGACAACTCACGTGCGACACGGACAACTCACATGTTAATGATATCAATATATGGACCCGCACGGACAACTCACATGTTAATGATGTCAATATATGGATCTGCACGGACAACTCACATGTTAATAATATAAATGTCTGGATCCAAATGGATAACTCACGTGTTTCATGGACAACTCATGTGCTAATAATATAAATTTATGGATTTTCATGGACAACTCACGTGTTGCACGGACAACTCACGTGCTAATAATGTAAATCGTGTGGCATGGTCACATGCCTCCGATCGAAGCATATAACAAGAGCAATTAAACAATTACACGTGTATGATAATGAAGAAAGATTCTCACACTTCTATACTGGTATAAATAACACGCCATCGTGTAGGCATGTGCAAAGTGTGCTATCACAGCTCAAATCGGTAAGTTATCACAGAGTTAGTAACTACCAAGTTTATTCAAGGAATTAGCCATTTTTGTAACCTCAAGTATGGCTCAGATAGTTCTCAACAAAGGTACAAATACGAGAAGGTTATAACTTTAAGCTTAACAGTCAACTCTAGGCATATCATACCCTAAGCATTTTTTTAGTACGAATACTTGCCCCGATGCTCGTACATGGGCTCAATCCTCACATATATGCGCACTCATAACGCGTAGGTATCACAAATAATTAATGAAACTAATACCTCTACTGAGTTTAAATAAAATACTCACCCCAAACAGGCTGCAACCCTAAAATAATATGCTTCTGAGAACTCTCAGTCTCCAACTCCATAGAATATATGAATCACTATAATTGATCCCAATTTCAGCACTCGAATGACTAACACATCTTTCATGCACGATCACCTCACGGGGAATACTTCTATAATTCTTCTGCTCCACATAACAAAAATTCAAATAACAGTAGTCTATCAACCAGGTGAGTATCGCCAGACTAACGAAACATCTGCAAGTAAAAACACAATGCACCTTCTAAAATGCGCACCCTTCTCAGGGATTATCGAGAAGTTATAACATTCATCTAAATATCTAAAACTGGCCATTCTATCCAAAATTCGTGACCTTTCCTTCAAGACCGAACTGTCACCTTGTACATGTAAATCTTAATCCCCCACAACACACCACATCTATCATGTAAAAAAAATGAGAATATCATTATCAACCCTGAGTCACATGCAAATTACATACCTGGTTAGTTAGAAACCTTCCTCTTGCTTCCTTCTAGGAAGAAATCACATCACAATACCCAACACGTTCCCTACACCTGAAGATAATATCCAGCTCAAACCATGGTAGAAACGATCAAGAACACTTTGAAATCCATTTGCACATAACCAAGCTATCAGAATTTATTTCCTCTAACTCGACACAGCCACACAGGTCACCAAACCCAAGAATATTTCCACCAAAACATCTGTAAAGCCTCACCACCTCATACTTACCCCCCACCCTCCCCCTCACGCCCCCATAAATACCACAATCGAAACACCCACTTTGAAAATACCTTATGTGAATTTAAAATTGTTCTTTTTATATTTTTTATAATGAAATGTAGAACCCATAATCATACAAAATTACCGCAAGTCCCCACACCATCCAATTTAACTAACCGATTCTAGCAATATATAAATCCAAAAAGAATCTCAGTTGCTTACATATAAATCATTAACTTTTTAGAACCTTTTTGAGAGTCATCTACTCTGCTCAAATCTAAGTTTCTTGGCCCAACACGGGCCAAAAGACACGCGCCCTATTAGCACAACAAAACTCAAAGAAGTAACCCTGCTTTAACACCGCCGATCAAATTCATACTCCCTGCACACTACATCCTTCACAAATAACAACTCACTCATCCCATGATTTTCATATACTCATAAAGTGAAATATAACCCGTATCCAGCAATTTCATTACTCGAGTCATCCTCGATCTCAACCTCTGTAAGTCATAATTGATCCACAAGTATGCCTCATACCAAAACCAATACAACACATAACTATGCAATCAAATCGTAGATAGTAGACTCCCTCACTTGACTCAATGCCATAAATCATGAAATTCAATAACTTACAATACCCATACTTTATTACTGGCATAATACTACAGTCAGTTCAATGAAAATTCTTCTCAAGCTCATGAAACACCAACCATAAAATACCTCAATAATCCGCTAAGCTCGCATTTATTCTCTTGACAGTCACGTCAACTTTCTCAACCAGATTCAAATTCAAATCTCAACACATATGCCCCGCTAGTAGAAAAAAAACTCTCCACACAATATTATAAGGGATACACCTATGTAGATTACTCCACAGGAGATAACCCACCTGCTTAGCCTCTAGTTGGCATCTAGTTATACCCTTTCGCAGTCACAATTACTACGCAATCACTTAATCTTCCTGAGTCCAAACTCATTAACAAGACATGAGAATTTAATTTGTCCCACAAGTTACAACGTGAAAGATCCTTCAACACATTCATAATCGATACTATATGTCAAATCATGACAGACATCAAGCAACCAATAGCCCATTTTTCATCCATTCAAGCCATCTGAACACATCCTGCAGTCACATAAAAATCATCACATGGCCATTCAACCACTCATCACATGGTCATTCAACCGCTCATCACATGGTCATTCAACCGAAGATATCGAGCCTAAGCTACGGTCAAAACCTGGCCTCAAGTCCTCCAGACTGGCCCATCACCAAAACACAAAATACACATGTTGAACCTCTTTCACGATATCACAAGTTGTTGATGCACATCTAATAGCGAGCATTCACATACGCATACAAGTGAGTGGAAGGAATTCAAAGCGATACACTTCAAGATGAATCAATGTCGCACGATAATGAAAAAAAAGATGGGAAGTTTATCCTAAAATTTCATGCAGACTCTCGAATATAAGTATGGACGTTATCATACCGATTCGCAAGGCTCTACTAGACACTTGCTCATGACTTGTAGAACCTATAAACCTAGAGCTCTTATACCAACTTGTAACGACCCAAAAACTAGCTAGTCGTGATGGCACCTAACGCAACCCATTAGGTAAGCCAATTTACGAAAATCCAATTCAAAGAAATATACTCATAAGATAAGTGACGAAATAACCGACTTTAACACATTTCCCAAGGATTGGTAGTATAAATCATGAGCTTCTAAGATTAGAATTTACTAAGATGGTATGAAATAAAAATACATCATCTATTTGAAATATATATGAACAAATTAATAATTCTGGAGCTACCAAGAACAAGAGGCAGCTATGACTGGATCGCAGGTACATCTTCAATGTCAGGTCCTGCCATGTACATCATTAACAACATCCAAAATCTACACGCAAGGTGCAGAAGAGTAGTATGAGTACAACCGACCCCATGTACTCAATAAGTAAGAAACCTAACCATAGGTTGAAAGTAGTGACGAGTTGGGAAAAAGGTCAGAGTCCAACTCCAATAAATAATAACATCTCATTGTACAATTTAAAGCAGCACAAGTAATAACTCAATAATAACATGCTCAGCTCGTATAAAATTCTAGAAAAATAAACATTTTTCTTTTCAATTCAACAGTAAAAAACAAATCTTTTGCCGAAAATCATCAAAAGTATGAGTAAGTCTGAAACCTGTGATTTTTCTCAAAACTTTAACGACAGATAAAAAATGTCATTATCAGATGGCATGAGGAAAAATACTTCTTTATGCCTACATATCAAATATGTATGTCTAATGCAATGCAGCACAATGATGAACTCATGTCCTCACACTCTCAGATTACTGAATCTCATAGTTCTGTATATGGACAATCTAGCCGAGGGAAGATCCATCCCAAATATATATACATAATAACTGACATTCAGTCACTCAGTATTGTAAAGGGTCAATCCAGCCCAGGGAACTCCATCCTAAATATAAATGTATAGGGCAACTCCATACCCAGGGAACTCCATCTCAAATATAAATAAATAAGGCAACTCCATGCCGAGGGAACTCCATCCCAAATATAAATAAATAAGGCAACTCCATGCCCAGGGAAATCTATCCAAAATATAAATAAATAAGGCAAATCCATCCCAGGGAACTCCATCCCATAAGTGAATATCTATGGCAACTCCATGCCCAGGAAACTCGATCCCAAATATAATATCCATTGCGCTCACTATGGGGGGTGCAGACTCCGGAGGGATCCTTCAGCCAAGCATTATAACTAATAAATAAATAAAAACATGTTACGGCGTGCAGCCCGATCCCATAATATCCTCACAATCAGGCGTTAGAAACTAGACTCGAAGATCTTTCATTTGATAGGTTTTCCAACACATAACTTCTTATATATATGTAGATATTCTTAACCAAAGTTAGGTCTTATGCCAAAACATATCAAATCGATACACAATGACCTCCAATTTTGCACACAAGTCATAAATGACATAACGAAGCTATTCAAATTTCCGAAATCAAAATCCAAGCCCGATATCATCAAAGTCAACTTCCGGTAAAGCTTATGAACATTCCAAACCTTCAAGTTTCTAACTTTTGCCAATTGGTGTCAAAACCTTCTAGAAATATCCAAATGAAATTTCGGGCATACGTCCGAGTCCAGAATCACCATCCGGGCCTAACGGAACTATCAAAACTTTATTCTGAGGTCAAATACTAAAAAGTCAAACTTGGTCAACTCTTCCAACTTGAAGCTTCAAACATGAAATTCATCTTCCGTACTAATTCTGAAACACCTGAAAATCAAAATCGATGATTCACACACGTCATAATACATCTTATGAAGCTATTCAAGAATTTAAATTTTTAAAAGGAGCATAAATACTCAAAATGATCGGTCGGGTCGTTACAAATGTGTAATTGTAATAAGTTGAGCTAATTTTTTGTGTTTAAATGTGTAGGAATCAGTTGGGAGTGAAATGGATTGAATGCTCATGAGTTGGATCCAAAAATAAGAAAAATGGACAAGTGTAGAATTCTAGCGTCCAGGGCAGCGCGACGTGCTACTGTAGCGCTAAAAATATAAGACCAAAATTTCCAGTGTTGGCTAGGAACCTGAGTTGCGGAATTTTTTCTATTTTGCCAGGGACAAGGTTAATTCAACAAAAAGGGTTCTAAACTTATTTTGGATGATATCTAACATATTTTGAAGGCAAATTCATGTAAGGGAACACAGACTACTCTAGGAAGAGGCTTTCAACTATTTTTCTTCTCTTCTCTTCCTTTAATCTCATAGGGTATTAGTTATAGGGGCTACATGAACGTTGTGGTTTGAAGCTTGGATTATCTTATTATCTTATCATATTGGTTTATTTATTCTATCTTGTGCTTAATTATTTGATTGATTGATCACTAATTAAATACTATCTATAAATCTAGGATTGAACTCGGGAGAGGAATTTTAAATTGCATATAGGATTGAGTAGAGCAAGATCTCGAACCTGAATTATGAGGGAACGAATTTGCGGTTAGGATATAGGGATATACCAAATTGTCTTGCTTGGTTACTATACGGAAATTATTAATGCGTTCTTGTTAATTCTAATCCAGGGGAATATAGGCGTTAGGTTAGCTTGAATAGGCGAGTAGTACTTCGGGAGATTACTACGAGTAATATTAACCTTGTCAATGTCACGACCCAAAAACGACTGTCATGATGGCGCCTATTTTAGAACTAGGAAAGCCTCAATTCAACATTTCCAATACAGTAAAACCCTTTTTTAGAAATAACAACGGAATGAGTTAACATTAAAATAAAATCCTTCTCAAAAGAATTTGACCAAAATACAATACAATCCATCCCAAAGCCGGGGTGTCACTAAGTACTTGAGCGTCTGAATAGCCAGTCTAATAAAAACAGTTTATAGAAAGATAAAACTAAAATTGCAGAAAGACAAAGGAAGGGAAATCAAGGCGTCCCGCGAATGCCCTGCAGCTACCTCGATAGTCCCCGAACTTTGATGCCTCAATCAGCAGCCAATGTCGTGACAAAAAATGCCTGGATCTGTACACAAGGTATAGGGAGTAACGTGAGTACATCCAACTCAGTAAGTAACAAGTCCAAACTTTTGACTGAAGATAGTGACGAACTCAACCGGTACAGATAAGATGGAAATAACTGTGCAGAAACATAGGCATGCTCTTAAGTCAATTAGGAAACTCAAAACAATAAAATAAAACAGATTCGTACAGTGTAATGAATATAAATTTGTTGTCACTACATGCCAATGCACATACTGTAAGTGATGCACAATGTTTTCAGCCTCAAATGCTCACACTCTTGATATCTCAACCACTCGATACTGTATATGGCTCATAGGGCCCAAGGAAGATCCATCCCGGAATATATACAACACTGATCATAGGTCACCCAGTACCAAGGAAACGCAAATCCAGCCCTGTGGAGAAGATCCATCTCCAGGTAACAACTACTTCGGACAAGATCCATGTCCAGGAAATATCCATCCCTCAATAATATCAAATGCGTTCACTAGGGGTGTGTTACAGACTCCGTAGGGGCTCCTACAACCCAAGCACTATCACAACATCAATATATCTGTTGCGACGTGCAGCCCGATCCCATACGGTTCCATGGAACCAACCCGGTCACAATTCTCACGGTGCACGCCCGCACGCACGTCACTTGGCATGTGCATCACCTTAATACCTATCACATAACACATAATTTGGGATTTCAAACCCTCAAGACCAAGTTTGAAAGCATTAATTACCTCAAATCGAGCAAATCTCTACTCCGCAATGCCTTTGCCTCTCAAATCAGCCTCCAAACATCCCGAATTTAGCCACAAGCAGTACAACACAGTTAACATAGGCTAAAGGGATCAATTCCACAAGAAAACTACTAAATTAGAGCCAAAAATCCGAAATTGGCTTAATCCGGTTCCCGGGCCCACGTCTCGAAATCCAACCAAAGCCACAAAACCAGGAAGCTCATTCACTCACGAGTCTAACCATACTAAATTTATCAAAATCCGACATCATTTGCCCCTCCAAATCCCCAAAATTTACTCTCCAATTATCAAGCCCTAATCTCCCACATTTCACCTCAAAAACTCACCAACTAGGAATAAAATCATTAGGTAAACACCATTATTGAAGATAAATAGGCACAAGGAACTTACCTCAGCAAACACTTCAAAATCCTCCTCAAATCCTCCAAAATCTGAGTACCAAAATGTGAAAATGGTGAAAAATCTCGAAGTCTCGTTTTTATATGTTCTGCCTAGGATTTTCGCACCTGCGGCTCTATTTACGCATTTGTGGACAAAGCTCCACTTTTTCAGAAAACTACTTAAGCACTGCCTCCGCTTCTGCGATCAAGAGACCGCATCTGCACTCTTCGCATGTGCGGGAGTCACATCGCACCTGCGGTCCTAACTCGTACATGCGCCTTGAAGTCCGCTTATGCGACCATCGCATGTGCGGGAATGTCGTCACTCCTGCACCCTCTACCCAGTTCTTCCTTGGTCGTATTTGCGATCCTTGGCTCGCACATGTGGTACCCACTCCACAGGTGCGGTTACACCAGTAGCAGCAATTCAGCTTCAAATCCTCAACTCAAATCAAGCTGTTAACCACCCGAAATCACCCCGAGGCTCTCGGGACCTCAACCAAACATACCAACAAATCCTATAACCCGATACAAACTTAGTTGAATCCTCAAATCACCTCAAATAATAATAAAACACGGATTACGCTCGGAGTCAAGCATAATGAACTTCTAAATTTCCAAATTCCACCAACGACGTCGAAACCTATCAAACCACGTCCGATTCACCTCAAATTTTTCACACAAGTCCTAAATGACACCACGAACCTACGCCAATTCTCGGAAATCAATTCCGAACTCGATATTAAAATTTCCAATGCCGACCAGAATCGCCAAAAATTTTAACTTTCACCAATTCAAGCCTAATTCTCCTACGGACCTCCAAATCATATTCCGTACGCGCTCCTAACTCCAAAATCACCTAACGGAGCTAACAGAACCATAAAAATTCAAATTCGATGCCGTTTACATATAAGTCAAAATCCGGTCGACCTTTCCAACTTAAGCTTCCAATTAAGAGACTAAGTGTCTCAATTCCTTCTGAAACCACTCCGAACCCGAACCAACCAGGTAAGACATATAACAGCTGTAGAGCACTAAAGAAGCAATAAAATGGGTGAACAGGGCTATAGCTCTAGAAACGACCGGCCAGTTTGTTACATCCTCTCCCTCTTAAACAAATGTTCGTCCTCGTATGAGTCTAGAAACATACCTGGAGTCTTGAATAGGTGTGGATATTTGCTCTACATTTCCTGCTCGATCTCCCAAGTGGCCTTCTCCATGGGCTGACCTCTCCACTGCACCTTCACTGAAGCTATATCCTTTGACCTCAACTTTCGAACCTGCCGCTCCAAAATGGTCACCGGCTCCACATCATAAGTCACACCATCCAACCGAACCTTGTTGAAATCCAAAAATGAGACGGATCGCTATACTTCCGTAGCATGGAAACATGAAATACTGGATGCACACTCGACAAGCTAGGTGGAAAGGCAAGCTTGTAAGACACCTCCTCGATCCTCTGAAGTACCTCAAAATGCCCAATGAATCGAGGGCTCGGCTTTGCCCTCTTCCCAAACCTCATAACACCCTTCATGGGAGATACCTTCAGCCGAACCTTCTCCCCGACCATATAAGACACATCACGAACTTTCCTGTCAGCATAGCTCTTTTGCCTAGACTGCGCCGTGCGAAGCCTCTCCTGAAGCAATTTCACTTTGTCTAATGCATCCTGAACCAATTTTGTACCTAATAGCCTAGCCTCGCCTGACTCAAACCATCTCACCGGAGATCTACACCGCCTCCCATATAAAGCCTCGTACGGAGCCATCTGGATGCTCGACTGATAATTGTTATTATATGCAAACTCCGCGAGCGGCAGAAACTGGTCCCATGAACCCCTAAAATCAATGACACAAGTGTATATCATTCCCTCCAATATCTGGATAGTGCGCTCGGATTGTCCGTCCTTCTGAGAGTGAAATTTCGTGCTCAACTCAAATTGAGTACCCAACTCTCGTTGCAGAACTCTCCAAACTGTGATGTAAATTGTGTGCCTCTATTCGGAATGATGAAAATGGGGACACCATGAAGGCGAACAATCTCTCGGATGTAATTATCAACCAACCGCTCTGAAGAATAAGTAGTATCAACTGGAATGAAGTGTGCCAACTTGGTCAGCCGATCCACAATTACCCAAATAGAATCAAACCTCCTCGAAGTCCTTGGGAGACCAACTACGAAATCCATGGTGATCCGCTTCCACTTCCACTCCCGGATCTCTAACCTCTGAAGCAATCGACCCGGTCTCTGATGCTCATACTTTACCTGCTTACAATTGAGATACCGAGATACAAACCCAACTATGTACTTCTTCATCCTCCTCCACCAATAATGTTGTCTCAAATCCTGGTACATCTTCGCGGCACCCGGATGAATGGAATATCACGAGCTGTGGGCCTCCTCAAGAATCAACTCTTGTAGCCCATCCTCATTGGACACACATATCCGACCCTGCATCCTAAACACACCATCATAACCAATAGTCACACCCCCGGCATCACCTCGTTGAACCCTGTCCTGGAGGACAAGCATGTGGGATTCATCATATTGACGCTCCCTAATACGATCATAAAGATAAGACCACGCAAGCCAATACTCGACTCGGCTCAGAAATATCTAATCTAAAAAACTGGTTAGCCAAGGCCTGAACATATAACAACAATGGCCTCTCTACGGCTGGAAGATATGCTAAACTCCCCAAACTCTTCGCCCGGTGACTCAAGGCATCGGCCACCACATTGGCCTCCTCGGGGTGGTACAGAATGGCGATGTCATAGTCCTTAAGAAGCTCCAACCACCTCCGATGGTGCAAGTTAAGATCCTTCTGCTTGAACAAATGATGTAAACTCCGGTGATCAGTGAAAATCTCACAATGAACCCCGTACAAATAGTGCCGCCAAATCTTCAAGACATGAACAATAGCTACTAACTCAAGGTCATAGATAGGATAGTTCTTCTCATGAGTCTTCAAATAGCGCGAATCATAAGCAATAACTCTACCATGCTGCATCAGAACACACCCGATACCAATCTGTAAAGCGTCAAAATACACTATGTAAGAACCAGAAGCTGATAGAAGAACTAGAACTGGATCCGTGGTCAAATCAGTCTTGAGCTTCTGAAAGCTCTCCTCGCACTCATCAGACCACCTGAATGGAGCACCCTTTTGGGTAAATTTGGTCAAGGGATATGCAATAGATGAGAAACCCTCCACAAAACGATGGTAATAGCCCGCCAAACCAAGAAAGCTCCGAATCTCCGTGGCTGAGGACGGTCTGGGCCAACTCTGCACCGCCTCTATCTTCTTCAGATCCACCTGAATACCCTCACTAGACACCACGCGCCCCAAGAACACCACTGAACTAAGACAAAACTCACACTTAGAGAACTTTGCATAAAGTTTCTCCTCCCTCAATCGCTGTAACAAAATCCTCCGATGTTGGGCATGCTCCTCCTGGCTACGAGAGTACACCAGGATGTCATCAACGAATACAATAATGAACGAGTCCAAATAAGGCTTAAACACATTGTTCATCAAATGCATAAACGTTGTTAGGGAGTTGGTCAGCCCAAAAGACATCACAAGGAACTCATAATGGCCATATCGGGTCCTGAAAGTTGTCTTAAGAATATTCGAATCACGAATCTTTAGTTGGCGATACCCTGACCTCAAATCAATCTTGGAGAATACCCTCGCTCCCTGAAGATGGTCAAATAGATCATCAATACGTGGAAAAGGATACTTATTCTTGACTGTGACCTTGTTCAACTGCCTGTAATTAATGTACATCCTCATAGAACCATCCTTCTTCTTTACAAATAGAACTGGTGCCCCCCAAGGTGACGCGCTAGGCCAAATAAACCCCTTATTAAGGAGTTCTTGAAGTTTTTCCTTCAATTCCTTCAGCTCCGCGTGTGTCATACGATATGGTGGAATAGAAATAGGCTGAGTGCCCGGCACCAAATTAATACCGAAGTCAATATCCCTGTCAGGCGGCATGCCCGACAGGTCTACAGGAAACACATTCAAAAAATCACACACCATAGGAACAGAATCAATAGCAGGGGCCTCCGCACTAACATCCCTCACAAAAGACAAATAGGATAGACATCCCTTCTCAACCATCCGTTAAATCTTCAAGTATGAAAGCACTCTACTGGGAACATAGTCTATAGAGCCTCTCCATTCAACTCTCGTCACTCCCGGCATCGTCAATGTCACGGTCTTGACGTGACAATCTAGAACAACATGATATGGAGACAACCAATCCATGCCCAATATTACATCAAAATCGACCATACAAAGCAGACAAAGATCTACTCTGGTCTCCAAACCCCCAACAGTTACCACATATGACCGATATACACGGTCCACAATAATAGTATCGCCCACACGAGTAGATACATGAACAGATGAAACTAGAGACTCAAGGGGCATATCCAGAAAATGAGAGAAATACGAGGACACATATGAATAAGTGGAACCATGGTCAAATAATACAGAGGTATCTCTGTGAAAAACTAAGACAATACCTGTAATCACAGCATCTGAAGCAATGGCATCTGGTCTGTCAAGGAGAGCATAAAAACGGGCATGGCCGCCCTCTGATCTTCCTTCACCTCTTGGGAGACCCCTAGCTGACTGAGCTCCACCCCTAGCTGGTTGGGCGGGTGGTGAAGCAACCGGTGCTGAAGTCGAAGGCTTACTCCTCTGCTGTGATGAACCTTCTGAAAGGCGGGGACAATACCTCTTGATATGACCCAAATCTCCAAACTCAAAGAAACCTCTCCCTCCGAATGGCGGTGGGGACTGAAGGGAACTCGAGCACCGAAATAACTACTAGAAGTTCCAGACACAGATGAACCCTGAGCTGATGGTGCATGAGACAAACTCTGAGCTGGTAGTGCACGGAATGATGGCTAGCCCTGCTAATAACTATGTGACCCATGGCCAGATGATGCACCACGGTGAACTGGGTGAGCCGTCTGAGCATGTCTGAATGGACGACCCCTATCGTGCTGGAACTGACCCCCGGAAGGAGCATCGATAAATCGACCATGTCCACGAGGCCTATTGGCCTCCCTATCAACCCCGCTCCTGGCTGCGAACCATTTCAATCTGGTGAGCAATATCAACAACCTCATCAAAAGTATCACCAGACACTCTCTCTGGTCATAAGCCATTGCAACTGAAAAGTTAGGCCATCTATGAACCTCCTGATCCTCTCTCTGTCTATGGGAACCAACCAGATAGCATGACGGTCCAACTCCTAGAATCGCCTATCATACTGCATCACAGACATATCACCCTGACAAAGTTGCTCAAACTGTCTGTGCGTCTCCTCTTTGCGTGACTGAGGCACGAACTTATCCATAAAGATAACGGAGAACTGCTTCCAAGTAAGGGGTGTTGCGCCGACCAGCCTATGCCTCTCGTAAGCCTCCCACCAACTGAATGCAATCCCAGAGAACTGAAAAGTAGTGAACGAGACCCCACTGGTCTCTAGAATACCTGATGTACGGAGTATCCTCTGACACCTGTCCAAGAAGCCTTGTGCATCTTCTCCCTCTGCACCACTGAAAGATGGAGGCTGGAGTCTCCCAAACCTCTCCAACCTACGCTGCTCATCCTCAGGCATAGCAGTAATAACATAGTCCTGAGCAGCTGCAACCGGCTGGGTTAGTAGTACCCCCGGTGTCTGGAGTCCCTGTACTACCTGCTCAGGTGTGCGAACGGCGGGAGTCTGCGTGCCTTCCCCAGCCTGAGAAATGGCTACTTTCGTTGAAACAGAGACCGCCTGAGCAAGGCCTATGCACGCGTTCAGAATCTGAGCTAGGGCCTCCTGGAGACCAGGAATCACGATGGGTACATGTAGTGCCTGAGTTGGTCCCACCGATGCATCCACAACTGGTACCTGGTCCTGATCTGGGGCAACTGGTGGATCTGCAGGTACCGACCCAGCTGCTGTGTGGACTTCACCTCTGCCCCTACAGTGGCCTCTACTGCGACCTCGGCCTCTCGCGACCCTGGCTGGTGGTACTGGTGGTTGTCTGTCCTGCCCAGTAGTACCAGTCCTCACCATCTATGAGAGAATGAAACAACAGATGTTTAGTGACCATAATTAACATATTCGCACGACAAGAATTCAAGAATGTGAAGTTTTCCTAAGGGTTCTGCAGCCTCTCGAAGATAAGTACAGACGTCTCCGTATCGATCCGAAAGACTCTACTAAACCCGCACATGACTCGTGAGATCTATGTAACCCAGGACCAACTTGTCACGACCCAAAAATGACCGTCGTGATGGCGCCTATCGTAGAACTAGGTAAGCCTCAATTCAACATTTCCAATACAGTAAAACACTTTTTTAGAAATCACAGCGAAACGATTTAACATTAAAAGAAAATCCTTTTCAATAGAATTTGACCAAAATACTGTACAATCCATCCCAAAACTGGGGTGTCACTAAGTACATGAGCGTCTAAATAGCCAGTCTAATAAAAATAGTGTCTAGAAAGATGAAACTGAAAGTGCAGAAAGACTAAGGAAGGGAAATCAAGTCCCGCGAACACCCCGTAGCTACCTCAGTAGTCCCTGAACTCTAATGCCTCAATCAGCAGCTGATTCCATGACCAAAAACGCCTGGATCTGCACACAAGGTGCAGGGATTAACATTATTACATCCAACTCAGTAAGTAACAAGTTCAAACTTTAGACTGAAGATAGTGACGAACTCAACCGGTGCAGATAAGATGGAAATAAATGTGCAGAAATGTAGGCATGCTCTTAAGTCAATTAGGCAACTCAAAACGATAAAATAAAACAGATTTGTACAGTGTAATGAATATAACTCTGTTGTCACTACATGCCAATGCACATACTGTAAGTGATGCACCATGCTTTCAGCCTCAAATGCTCACACTATTGATATCTCAACCACTCGATATTGTATATGGCTCATAGGGCCCAAGGAAGATCCATCCCGGAATATATACAACACTGACCATAGGTCACCCAGTACCAAGGAAAGTCCAATCCAACCCTGTGGAGAAGATCCATCTCCAGGTAACAAGTACTTCGGACAAGATCCATGTCCAGGGAAGATCCATCCCTCAATAATATCAGTTGCGTTCACCGGGGGGGTGTTACAGACTCCTAAGGGGCTCCTCCATCCCAAGCTCTATCATAACATCAATATATTCACTGCAGCATGCAGCATGACCCCATATTTTTCACTCACAATCTTAGTCATTAACCTCTCCAGTCTCACTCATGGGCGCAAATATATTACGAAACTAGCCCGAAACAGTAATATGATGATTCACTAGATAGAAACTGAGACTGGTATATGACATGGAATGCATATATATGACTGAGTACGAAATATCAGTAAAAGCAGTAAAGTGACAGCAAGAAATGACCACTTTGGGTCTCCACAATACTGGAAATAAGCCTAAACATGATATCTAACATGATTGACAACTCAAATACTTTATCACATAGTGAAAACATGAACATCAACAAGATAGAGTCACTATACAGTGCCATGGAACCAACCAGGTCACAATTCTCATGGTGCACGCCCGTCACTTGGCATGTGCGTCACCTCAATACCAATCACACAACACATAAGTTAGTGTTTCGAACCCTCAGGACCAAGTTTGAAAGTGTTACTTACCTCAAACCGAGAAAATCTCTACTACGCAATGCCTTTGCCTTCCAAATCGGCCTCCGAACGTCCGAAATCTAGCCATAAGTAGTACAACACAATTAATATAGGCTAAGGTATCAATTCCACAAGAAAACTACTAAATTAGAGCTAAAAATCCTAAATTGGCTTAATCCGGTCCCCGAGCCCACGTATCGAAATCGGACCAAAACGACAACACCCAGAAGATCATTCACTCACGAGTCTAACCATACTAAATTTATCAAAATCTGACATCATTTGCCCCTCCAAATCCCCAAAATTCACTCTCCAATTATCAAGCCCTAATCTCCAACATTTCACCTCAAAAACTCACCAACTAGGTGTAAAATCAGTGGGTAAACACCATTATTGAAGATAAATAGGCAAAAGGAACTTACCTCAGCAAACACTTCAAAATCCTCCTAAAAATCCTCCAAAATCCGAGTTCCAAAATGTGAAAATGGAGAAAAATCTCGAAGTCCCGTTTTTATATGCTCTGCCTAGGCTTTTCGCACTTGCGACTCTATTTCCACATCTGCGGACAAAGCTTTGCTTTTACGGAAAACCACTTAAGCACTGCCTTTCTCTTCTGCGATCAAGAGACCACATCTTCACTCTTCGTAGGTGTAGGAGTCACATCGCACTTGCGGTCCTAACTCGCACATGCGCCCTGAAGTCCGCTTCTATGACCATCGCAGGTGCGGGAATGCCATCGCTCATGCTCCCTCTTCCCAGTTCTTCCTTGGTCGCATCTGTGATCCTTGGCTCGCACCTGCGGCACCCACTTCGCAGGTGCGATTACACCAATAACAGCATCACTTTAACTGCAAATCCTCAACTCAAATAAAGTCGTTAACTACCTAAAATCACCCTGAGGCCCTCGGGACCTCAACCAAACATACCAAGAAGTCCTATAATCCGATACGAACTTAGTCGAATTCTCAAATCACCTCAATTAACATCAAAAACACGGATTACGCTCAGATTCAAGCCTAATGAACTTCTAAATTTCCAAATTCCACCAACGACGTCGAAACCTTTCAAACCACGTCTGATTGACCTCAAATTTTGCACACAAGTCCTAAATGAAACCATGAACCTACTCCAATTCCTGGAAATCAATTTCGGCCCCGATATCAGTATTTCCACTGATGGCCAGAATCGCCAAAATTCTAACTTTCACCAATTCAAGCCTAATTCTACTACAGACCTCCAAATCACATTCTAGACCTGCTCCTAAGACCAAAATCACCTAACGGGGCTAACGAAACCATAAAAATTCAAAACCAATGTCGTTTACGTATAAGTCGACATCCGATCGACCTTTTCAACTTAAGCTTCCAATTAAGAGACTAAGTGTCTCAATTCCTTCTTAAACCACTCCGGACCCGAACCAACCAACCCGGTAAGACATATAACAGTTGTAGAGCACAAAAGAAGCAGAAAAATGGAGGAACAGGGTTATAACTCTAGAAACAACCAACTGGGTCGTTATAGTCGATCAATAAACCAGATAAATTTATAGATAGTTCAAGTAAAAAATTCAACGGGATTGTTAGTTGGCTCATAACTCTGGAATTTTTTCTCCCATTAGATTAGGCTATAAGCCTACCAGCGTATTTTTTCTTGTATTCTAGTTTACAACTCTAGATTAGTTATAGTTAATAATCACACTTTAGAAAATCGCTTGAATAGATTAATTATTTTAGTTTAATTTAGTTGATAGTTAATCATAAGTCATCGTGGAAACTATATTCTACTTATCATTGTATTCCTTTTCGGCCACGTATACTTGAGTGTGCATTCAGAAGTAACAAATTTTTGGCATCATTGTCGGGGTGTTAGTTGATGTTTTCAACTAGTGAACAAAATGCAAATATGTTATGAAATTCGGTGCCATGTGCACGTCTATTAGGAGTTATATTAAAGAACTTTACGTAGGATGTTGGTTGGATCCTACAAGCTAAAATTATGGCTAAGAAAATTGTGAATTACTAATAAACTTATAATAAGATAAAAATTAGTTTCCAAGAACGTAATAGAATTGAATTGAGTTCAAACTGACACTTTTTCGTCGGAAAATTATGTTGTATATTTAGTTCTGGTCACACAGGTCATCCTCAAGAGAGAAAGTTTTAAGTACTTAGGGTCTATTAATCAGGGAGATAGGGAGATCGACGTGGATGTTACGCACCGAATTGGGGTAGGGTGGATGAAATGGAGATTAGCGTTTGGAGTCCTGTGTGACAAAAATATGCCATCGGAACTGAAAGGTAAGTTCTACAGAGCGGTGGTTAGAGCGATCATGTTGTATGGAGCTGAGTGTTGGCCAGTCAAGAATTCACATAAACAAAAGATGAAAATAACAGAAATGAGGATGTTCAGATGGTTGTGTGGGCACACTAGGCTGGATATAATTATGAATGAAGATATTCGGGAGAAGATGGGTGTGGCTCCCGTGGACGACAAGATGTGAGAAGCGCGGCTTAGATGGTTTGGACACGTGCGGAGGAGAATCCTAGATGCACCGGTTAGGAAGTGTGAGCAGTTGACTTTGGCTGGTAAGAGAAGAGGCAGAGGGCAGGCTAAGAAGTATTGGAGCGAGGTGATCAGGCAGGACATGTCGCGACTTCAGATTTCCGAGGACATGGCTCTCGATAGGAACATGTGGAGGTCAATCATTAGGGAGGTAGGCTAGGGGGTAGTCGAGAGTTCTTCCCTCTTCGTATCGGGTAGTCTAATAGAGTTTTGTTTAGGTTTGCTAGCGGTCTATGTTGTGTTCACATTGTTGTTTTGCATAGTTTTGTGTTATTGTCCTTTCACTTATTCGTTGTTGTTATTTTCTTTTTGGCATCTTTTATTGTTACATGCCTCTTTTTTGTTTCTTTTCTGATATTATTGTCTCTCTTGTTGAGCCGAGAGTCTCTGGGAAACAGTCTCTCTACCCTTTTCGAGGTAGGAGTAAGGTCTGCGTACACTCTACTCTCCCCAGACCCCACTAGTGGGATTTCACTGGGTATGTTATTGTTGTTGTATTTAGGTTTGGGCACTATCAGAGGTTGGCAGATACGAGTAGTCCTTCACCTGCTTGGCAACAATTTGAACTGTGATTGTTTGCCTGGTGGAGGAAGAATAGAATTTACGAGTTGAGTAATTGATCCAAACTATTTATTTGTCTTAAAATTTATTGAATATGTACAAAATTATTAATTTAGAACTCAGTAACTTATAAAATTTAAAATTCTGAACTCATATATTTCAAATCTCGGCTCCTCCTCTGATTGTTTGTAAGTTTAGTTTAGGGGTAGAACTAGCACAGAAAATTCGGGTTAGATAGAACTTAGTGAATTTGATTCAAATCCTATATAATTATTGAAAAATCCAATATATATATATATATATATATATATATATATATATATATAATTTTAGAATCAATAAACTTCAAATTCAGAATCTATAAAATTTTAAATGCTGAATCCAAATCTGGTTAAGTTCTTTTATCTGTCCATTCAACTCGTAAAAGTAAACCGCATACTCTAACTAATGGTCTAGTTTTCAGAGTCAAATTTTGGTTGTTAACATTTAAAGAAACACAAATACTTTTCCACTATTTGTTCAAAGTTTGGTTGTTAATAACCTTGCTTGCCTAATTACGTACTTGCATGGGTATTTGAAAATTAAGTTACGTACGTGTAAAACGTTTTAGATCAGTCCGGACTAAGAACACAAACAATGCATGAGATTTTGTGGTGGAAGTTTGTTTTGACTTAGCATGTGTAGGCCCACGAATTTCCCATTTTGAATCAAAGACAATGTGTGCTAGTAAATTAGCTATATTTTGATTACCAGAATATTAATTAATTACTCCATCTGTTTCAATTTAGATTATTTAGTTTGTGACATAAAATTTAAAAGAAAAAAAAAGACTTTTGAAATATGTGGTGCTAAAAATTTAATGGGCAAAAGCTAAGTGGAGTCATGATATTTGTATGACTATAAAAACTTCTCATTAAAGTTAAAGTGATAAAATAAAAAGTTAAAGTTAAATTATTTCTAAATATATAAATATATCATTCTCTTTTGAACGGACTAATAAAGAAAATGTGTCATTTAAACTAAAACAGATGTAATAATATTTGCCATACAATTTTAACCTGTAAATATCATACAAATAATTTAATCGTCAAGCACGGATCTAATAAATAAGGTACGGGTTTATCTGAACCTACTAACTGTGTTAAGGTCGCGCATATGTTATAAAGAAACCAATTAAATAAGAACAAATAATAGATCTCGAACCCAGTAAATTAGAAGAATATGATAAAATCTAACTATGAACCCTTAAAGTTCAAATCTTGTATCTGCTTGTGCTAATAGTGTAAATGTTTTTTACACCTTTTTGTTGCATACAACCCAAACTAAAAAGGGCATTCTGGTGTACGAAGCATCTCTTTTCACACACAGTCTAAGAAAGGCTGCGTCACAAGGGGTGTGATACGGGCAGCCTACCCTGATGCAAGTATCAATGGTTGATTTCACGGCTCGAACCCGTAACCTATAGGTCATATGAAGATAACTTGCTCCAAGGCTCCCTTCTACATAGAACTCGCATTAATTGCCGATTTCACGGTTTGAACCCATAAATCAGGTCAACGAAGATAACTTTACCGTAATATAGAAGCTATCATTTCTCTATAAATACAACTAGAGCCCTTGCATATTCCCACATCCAGGAAAATCAAGACATAATCTGTTAGCTTTTCTCTTTGCCATTCTCATGGATTCCTCACCAGTCTCCTCCATTGAATCTCTAGTCAATGAGATCAAGAAAGAGATGTTCTCCAACCAAGAATTTAACACTTTTGTTACCCCAATATCTGCCTATGACACTGCTTGGTTGGCCATGATTTCTTATAATAATCAAGAAGAAGCCATTAATGGTCATTCTTTTTCTGGCCCTATGTTTAAGAGTTGTTTAAATTGGATTCTCAACAACCAAAATGAGCAAGGATTTTGGGGAGAATCCAATGGTGAAAATCTTCCCACCATTTATGCTCTCCCTACTACTCTTGCTTGTATGATCGCACTCAAGAAATGGAATGTGGGTGAAACCAACATCAAAAAAGGTAAACCAACCTATGAAATTACTATTATTGTTACATGTATCTATTTATATATGTTGCTCGGATCCTCAAAAATATTGTAGGACATGTGTTATATCCTCAAAAATGCATAACTTTCCGAGGATATCCAACATAAACTCGGCGACATTTTTGTAAGACCAAACAACATAGACCTAGATTAATTATATGGGTTTCTTGTCCTACTTTTTAAATTAACCATCAACTCTAATTTTTAATCGACATGCAAAAGAGAAAAATCATTTTATCACCTCGACCTTTTGAATGGAAAGTGTTAGAAATATATTACTGTCTCGTCTAAAAGTTTAAGCTCTCTAAAGTTTCGTTTTGAAAAGAATGGGAGAGACCTTTGAACGCATGATTTTTGTTTGTTCTGTCACTGTGTTGAAATGTGTAATCATCATATTATCTTCTGTTATAATTTATTAATATTATATTAATTTGTTGAAAAGATTACTTTCTTGTTATGATTTTTCAGGTTTGAAATTTATTCATGCTAATACGGAAATACTTCTGAAAGAGAATTCTCAACAATTTCCACGTTGGTTCACCATTGTTTTCCCTGCAATGGTTCAACTTGCTAAATCAGTAGGCCTGGAGATTATTTTTGTGAATGGATCAGAAAGATTACTTTCGGATGTTGCAATGAAAAGGAAAGTAATTCTTGAAAGGTGAGTAATTAATTTTCCCGAGTAGGGCGAGTATCGGTTCGATCGAATCTACTAATTTTTGTTAACAGTGTATTTATGATTAAAATTCGTTAGATATACACAAATATTAAATTTAGAATCGTGTTATTAATAGAATTATCTAAGGGTTTTGTTAGGAGGAACATGTGTCTTTCCTGAGCAAGATGGTAAAAGATTAACATGTTAACTAACCGATTACAACAAACGGGAATAAATTTTGCTTTTTTTTATGTTCTATAGTTATTTGATGTGACATGAGCATGTACTATGTTCAAGAATCCATTTATCCTTTTTTAAAGAACAAAAATCGCTTATTTTTGTTTTTAAGATCTCGAAAGAAATTAAAAATTAAGTTCATCGTTTCAAAATATTTATATCAGACACTTAAAATTTAAGTTATATATACTGACCATATTATTTATTTTAATTTCAGTGAAAAGCTAATGGATGTGACAGCAGGGAATGATGAACCTCTTTTGGCATATCTAGAGAGCTTGCCAAATTATATTTTGAATCAAAAAGACCAAATCCTAAAACATTTAAGTGAAGATGGTTCTTTATTTCAATCTCCCTCTGCTACAGCACAAGCATTCATGGCCACAGGAAACCAAAAATCTCTTGAATATCTCATGTCCATTGTTCATAAGTGTCCAAATGGAGGTTTGTTAAATATTTTCCTACAATATTAACTATGCTATAAGTACTAGAATTTTTTTTGATAATGATAGTGTTATCGAGATTCTATCGGAAAAAACTTCTCTATTTGTACAAGGTAGGGATAAGGTCTGCCTATACAATATCGTCCCCACACCGCCACTTGTAAGATTACACTAGGCTTGTTGTTATATATATATATTATTTATAAGATTACTAAGTACTAGAATTTTTTTTGATAATGATAGCGTTGTCGAGATTCTATCGGAAAAACTTCTCTACATGTACAAGGTAGGGATAAGGTCTGCCTATACAGTATCGTCCCCACACCGCCACTTGTGAGGTTACACTAGGCTTGTTGTTATAGTGTCAAAGATTAGCTTATATTCACCTCAACTATTGAAAAAACGTACTTGTTTAACTCATATCATCATCAAAGACAGATTTAGAATTTTGATAGGTTCGACCTTTAAAATTCTTAATATTAAACACATTGGGTTCTAAATGTAATTGTATTAATTATTTTCTTTTTTTTTTTAACATATAAAATATGTTTCGTCTCAGAATTTTTGAGCAAAATATAAGCTTCAATCGTCTCTAACCAGCATAAATACTAAGTAACTATATATACCTACTTAATTTTAAACAGATGAAAAGTAAACCACTTAGTATTTTTTGTCTCCGTTGAAATTTGAATTATTCTTTTTACGATTTTTTCTCATTTTATTGACCATTATAAATTTGAATCTTTTTTGCAGTACCTTCAAGGTTTCCAGTGGATGAAGAGCTAATAAAGCTTTGCATGATTGACCACATTCAAAGAATGGGATTGGCTAACCACTTTAACAAAGAGATTGAACAGATTCTTGGCCAAGTTTATAAGAATCAAATGAATAACCAGAATGAGTATTTATCAGAAATAAGTACTTTATCTGAGAGATTATACAAAGACTCACTGGCTTTTCGACTTCTCCGTTTGCAAGGCTATAAAATAAATGAAGGTCTGTTTAGAAATGAAAAATATTATATGAGTGCATTTTGGTACCACGAAAGTTATTTTTTTTTAAAATATTTACGTTAAAAAATTAATGTCTAGTATAGTTTTTTTATTATTATCTTAATTTTTAACTTCATATTACGTTCTGTAATTAGTATTCCCATTAGATATTATATTATTTAATATCTACTACTCAAACATATATAGATTTTTTTAAGAATATGTTTCATTCACTGACCAAAGACAAAAAAAAATTTATTTTTGAGAAAACATATTCCATGGAAGATTAATATTGTCCTACCAACATACTTATTTCTGTCCTATCAACACACTTTATTATGTGGGCACTTTTTCTTTCTGTACCAATACACTTTATTATCTGTGTTGCAATAACTAGTGACCTATAAGAAAGAAGCAACATTCTGTGTAACGGTAACGGGTTAAAGTCGTGGAATCAGTCATTGATGTTTGTATTAATTGAATGCGGCTTTTCCCCGGAGCCTATATAACCGCAGAATATTGTGTGCACCGAGCTGCCCTTAAATAACTGGTGACCTATAGGATGGGAGCCTTGAGTTAGCGATAAAGATGTCTCTGTGTAATCTATGAAGCACGGTTTTGAGCCGTGAAAGCAGCCACTAATACTTGCATTAGAATAAGCTGTCTACGTCACACCTCTTCCTTCCACGGATCCTACATTGTGCACCGGACTGCCTTTTTTTGAATATCTTCTGCAATAACTAGTGAAATTTTAAGAAATATTTTTTTTTACCCCATGGCAGGAAGTGTTTGTTGGTTTGTTCATCAACCGCAGATAAGGGCCTACATAGAAAAGAATCAAGAACGTTTTACATATGTGATGTACAATGTGTACAGAGCTACAGATACCATGTTCAAAGGAGAATCTGAAATGGAGAAAGTACGATCTTTTGCCAGAAATTTTCTTGAACGTTCAATGAAACTCGTGAACAATGAGGACAACTTATTACTACTTCCTTCACTTCAAAAAGTGGTAATTATCAACTTTTACCTTTTTTACTTTAAATGTGCAAGCTAGTGAACTTACTGTTTTAACCCTATATGTACCTAAATTTTGAAGATGATACCCTATGTATTTGCCCTAAATTAGAAATGGAACTAGGGTTTTAGATTATTAGTTCGGTACAATTCAATAGCTTTGACCAAAACTATATATTAAAAGGATCTATGCAATATGTACAAATAATTTATTAAGAATTCAATAAGTTGTCTTTTTTCAAATTCAAAACTCATAAACTTAAATTTTTAAATTCGGCTCAATCCGAAATAAAACTATTACTGATGTATATTTAGGTGCTATTTGTGCATCATGCTCCTTAACAATTTATAATTTAAGGAAATGACCTATTTAGATTTATTATGTGTAAATGAGAGATCTCTACGTATTAGAATAAATTTTTTATGTGTAAAAAAAAAAGTAGATTCATAACATTAAAACAATAAATTGGGTCCACAAGTTCCCAATGTAAGTCATGTCAATTAACACGTGATTTTTTGTGAAAAATGTTTATGTACTCTATAAATATATATAAGTAGAAATTATTAATGATTCATTCCTACATTTATTTTTAGTAATTACCAGTATTAATTATAAGTTATGCTCCCATAATACCAATAACAAAAGAAATTAAACCTAAGAACGTAATGTTTTCTTTCAAATAATTTCAAAAATGTGGATTTAAGTAATTGAACTGAGCAACAAGACGTGCCAATACATAATGTTTTATTTCTATCAATTAAATAAATAATTGTTTTATTTATTTGTATGACATGCTAATTTTGGTATTCTTTTTTTTTTAATAAAAGATTAAGCATGAGTTGAATGTTCCATGGGTTGCTCGACTAGAACATCTTGATCACAGATTATGGATTGAATTAAGTCAATCTCTCCCTCTTTCAATTGGGAAATCCGCAGATTATTGGTACGTATATTCAAAATTACATATTATGGTCAATATATCGACATCAAATTTAAATGTGACATTTTTTTTTTTCTTAATATAATTCTCATTAGGTTGTCTTGTCTGCACAATGACAAATTGGTGAAACTAGCAGTGCAAAATTACGAATATCGGCAGTCAGTTTACAGGACAGAATTGGAAGAACTCAAGAGGTACAAACAGAATTTTTACCATATTACAATATAAGATTTTTAACTGTTACGTCACTTAAAAGATAATTAAAATTAATTATCTTAATATATGACATTAATTAGTAACTTGAAAAAATAAGATAGATTACAATAGTAGAAAGTTAAAAGCATTGATAGCGTAAAATATTTACAGTATTCATGTATATGAACAAAACAAAATTTTGTAAGTTTTTGGAGATTTTTCGGGAAAACTTTTTTCCCTGCTTATAAAACTACAATATTTTTTCCAAGTTAAATGCATGTCCAAACATAATTTCAAATATTGTAACTCTAAATACTATTTTTTTCAAAAATTACAAATTTTATGTCCAAACGCCCACTATATTACATCAATCGAGTCATTATAATAAGGTTAATAATTAATTTTGTTGATAATTTATAGGTGGTCGAAAGAGAAAGGCCTTGTAGACATTGGATTTGGGCGAGAGAAAACTACGTATTCCTATTTTGCAAGTGCAGCTAGCAGCAGCAGTTTTCTACCTTTTGATTCTTTACTTCGATTGGTTGTTGCAAAATGTTCGATAGTTATTACAGTTGCTGATGATTTTTTTGATGAGGAAGCTTCTTTGAGTGACTTGCAAATCTTAACCGACGCTGTACAAAGGTAATTACAGATAAATCTCTATGATAATCGTTAACTCGTAACCTAATAAAATAGTAACTAAACTATTATCATATACGTACGTTAAGTTTCACTAATGGCCTAAAAAAATAAATATTTACATAGGTGGGATGGAAGTAACCTTGATGGCCCTAGTAAGATCATATTTGATGCACTTGATGATCTTGTGAGCGATGTTGCGAAGTTATACCACCTTCGACACGCAATTGACATCACCGCAGAACTTCGACACCAGGTAAGTTAATGTCGAAATTGAATACATAAAGTTCAAATTTTAAATCTGCTGAATGGAATGTCACGAATAAGAGATGTTGTTTTAACAGTGGCAGGAAACATTTCTTGCATGGATGATGGAAAGTACGTGGAGTAACAATGTCGCCATGCCATCGAGGAAACAATACCTAGAAATTGGCATGATATCAATTGGTGCACATATTTTAGTTCTTCACGCTGCTTCTCTTGAAAATCCAAGTTTGCCAAGGGAAAAACTCAAGCCAATTAATGGCCAATATGAAAATATTACAAAGTTGCTTATGGCCACCACTCGTTTGTTGAATGACATCCAAAGCTATCAAGTAAGTTCTATCTCAGCTCACAATAATTTTTTTACAATTACTTCATTTTATATAGGAACTTAGGCACACGCATATGATTTTAGTAACGTGGTGTCCGCTTATTGTCACAATTCAATTACTTTGCATTATTTTTCTAGTCGTGCCAATATTTGTGTGTATATTTAAACTAAATTATGCGCGCGTGCGCACACACTAAACAATAAACAATTCATATGAAATATGAGTATATTAACTTTTTGTTTGGGCATGATTTTATTCATATGCAGAAAGAATGTGAAGTGGGGAAAATGAACTACACATTACTTCACATGAATGAAAATCCAGGGGCACAACTTGATGATTCAATTGAATATGTGAAAGAGATTGTGGCCAACAAGAAGAAAGAATTTCTTGAAAATGTTCTAATGGATGGATTCAATGACATGCCAAAGACATGCAAACTTCTTCATCTTTCTTGCCTAAATGTGTTTCACATGTTCTTCAATTCTTGCAATTTATTTGATACAAAAGCAGCAATTCTTGAAGATATAATGAGAGCTATTTACATTCCTCTTCAAGAACAAACCTCAGTTCCACCTTTAAAAACTTCTCCAATTTTAACACCTCAAGAAAAGAAGAAGAAGAAGAAGAAGATTGAGAATATTCCAACTAAAATTTCTGCTTGTCTCAATGGGACAAACTTCAAACACCAAGTTGGTATTGGCAATGGAATTGGCATAAGTTTTGTTGGAAGTAAAGCTCCAAAGAATAATCCTTTTGGTTGGTATACAAAAGGATTTGCTTCACAAAAGTTAAGTTCATGTTTCATATGATTCCTTAGTTATTATTCTTTACTTGTATTATTGTTATTCTTGTATGGTATGTATTATTGAAAGAGTGATTGTAAATTTAACTCGTGCCAGAAATTGGGCAATCAACTCTTTTAAGATTGTATTAATGAATCTATATTTCAAGATTCTTTAGTATTATATGTTGTTCTTTAGTTTCATTCCTATTCAAATTTCTAACAGTTATATTGAGGAAGTTAATTTCTTAGTCGTTTGTGAAACAACCAAGAAAAAAAAAAGGCAGCCCGATGCACAAGATATTATGTATTCACGCAGGGTCTAAGGAAGGGCTACGCTCTAAGGGATATGATGTAGACAGCTTACCATATTGCAAGCATTAGTGGTTGCTTCCCCGGCCTGAACTTGATTACAGTATATAGTAATTGTTGGCTTAAATTTGATTACAACTTGATTTAGAATTAAGAGAGAGAAAGAACACCGAAGAAAAGGAAAAAAAAAAAAAAAGAACAAAAATAAGGAAAGGAATGGAGGTGGGTGCATGGAGAAGATGGGAGAGGTGGGTGAACGTAAATGACAGGTCTTTTTTTCTCTTTCTTTCTTCTTTTTTTAATTTGTAATTTAGTATTTAAGAATAGGACCCACAAATAACACATGTTAAGTAATTAGTAGTTCGGTATATGACGTATTGTACATGTAAGCGCGATTGATATACACGCACTACTAGATGTATTTATTTGTACTCATTCCGTCAAATTCGAGTGTTCAAATGAAAATAATATAAGTTTGTATATCGATTTTAAAATCTGCTACAAGTTTAAGTGGCCTTGAAGTCATTTCGCCTAATGACGCCTAACCAAAAGGCTAATCTTCAGAACACAAATAGAAATTTAAACAGAAATTTTTGAACAAAAATTCTCCCATTCTAGCAATCAAAGGGGCTAAGAAACTTCAGTTGGCTCAACACCGTGCAATAACAACTAATTGTTTGAAAAAGAATATATTAAAGAAAAAGGACTTTATTTAAAGAGAACAAAAAATTGGCCTATCCTTTTCGAGTCTTTTCACAAACCAAGCAGAGATTTCCTCCACACAAAGGGAAGATCAAGAACCCTATCTGCCTATAATGGAGGAAAAGCAAAACAACAAATCTCCTCAAACCCAACTCTATTACTGGGGAAATACTCCAACAGAACAAGATTACTATAATCTCCAAGGTATCAAATCTACTAAATCTTTTTTCACTTCACCAAGAAACCTAACCCTATTCACAAGATCATGGCTACCCGCTGCAAAAACCCCTCCACGTGGCATCATTTTTATGGTACATGGCTATGGAAATGATATCAGTTGGACATTTCAAGCAACCCCAATTCACTTAGCCAAAAATGGTTTTGCCTGTTTTGCCCTTGATCTTGAAGGTCATGGCCAATCACATGGTCTTAAAGCTTATGTACCTAATGTTGACTTTGTTATTGATGATTGTTTGTCTTTTTTCAAATTTGTCCTAACCCAAAATCCTGAATTTCAAGATTTGCCTAAATTCTTATATGGTGAATCAATGGGTGGTGCAATTTGCCTTTTGATTCACTTTAAAAGTCCTAGTATGTTTAATGGTGCAATTTTGATAGCCCCCATGTGTAAAATTTCAGATAAAGTTAGACCAAGATGGCCAATTCCGCAATTTTTGACTATTCTTGCAAGATTTGCACCTACTTTGGCTATTGTACCAACAGCTGATTTATTGGACAAATCTGTAAAAGTCCCAGAAAAAAAGATTATTGGTGGGATGAATCCTAATAGGTATTTTGGAAAACCAAGATTAGGTACTGTACTTGAACTTTTACGTGTGACAGATTATGTTAGCAGCAAATTATGTGATGTGAATTTACCATTCTTGGTTTTACATGGGAGTGCTGATGTTGTAACTGATCCAGAAGTAAGTAGAGAATTGTATCAATTGGCTAAAAGCAAAGACAAGACATTGAAGATTTACGAGGGTATGATGCATTCTTTGTTGTTTGGAGAGACCGATGAAAATGTTGAGATTGTTCGTAGTGACATTTTGGCTTGGTTGAATGATCGGTGTTGAGAAATCTGTACTTGAGTTATAGTGTTATATCCACATATTGTTGCATGGTTGTGGGAAAGCATATTGCTTATGTTCGAGTAGTTTCTTCATATTTGCCTTGTCGTTGATAGCTAAAGTTATTCGGTATCTGTGTAATCTGTCGCAAACACTACTGTTTAGCTGTAGTGGCTTTGAAATCTCGAGTATAAGATCATTGTGAAAATGTGACAGTTATGGCACTACACATAAGGCCTCGGAAACATCCTCTTTACCTAACACAAGGTAGCAGTAATTGTGACAATTGTGACAATTGTGAGATCTATCTTGCCCAGATCTCATGTGTGACATCACACTAGGTATATTATTGTTGTTGTATGGCATTATGCATAAAACCATGTCCATAAAATCTAGTCCAAACCTGAAATCTGTGCTCATTATCAAATACCTATGTTGCTCGGACTCTTCGAAAATGTGGCCGGATACGTGTCGAATCCTCCAAAAGTAGTGCATTTTTGAAGGATCCGACACGGATGCGGTAGTGTTGAAAACCAGTAAGTATTCAATTTGTCATTTTCTTGCCATGTTTTTCTTTTTGGGATGAGGAGAAGGGAATATCCATTTATGTGTCTTAATTTTGTTACTTTTATTTTATGGCTGAAACTTCAGTTTGTGCACTTGACAAAACTGTATAAATTTTGCAAAAGTGAAGGTCCCACCGAGATTTGAACTCGGGTTACTGGATTCAGAGTCCAATGTCCTGACCACTAGACCATGGGACCACGTTTGTTACCTTGTTTCGTCCTTAAGCATATGCAATATTAAGGACACATAAAGAGAAAGAGTATTTCCAAATTGCCCATTACAATTACTCCCCATAGTTTTATAGTCTGTGTAATGCATTTCTTATAAATGTCTAAAGATTTCCACATTAGAGTATCTTTTAACTCGACGTCTAAATGTCAATTACTTTCTTGTATTTTGTGGTTGGTCCATCGTTAAAAGAGGTATATAAAGCAGATATTAGATCTTCACCATCCTCCATTAGACTTGGTTACGCTTGAATTCTCAAAAGGGAAAAATTTGTGCCCAAAGTAAACACCATCATACACCTTACTAATAACTACCAGATCAAACCAAAAAAGAATTAAAATCAAATCATCTTCTAAATATATATTTTCGTTTTGCTGTTTTCCATCTCTTTTTTTTTCCTTTTTTGAGGGTGGTGGGAGATAAACCACCATTTATCGCATAAATCAAAAAACTGATTCTGGTCCCCTAAAGTTAGAAAGAGAAGTCACGAAAAGCGATCCATATGATCAATAAAGACAGGCTTGTATTATAATCTTCGCATAACAAGCATATGGACAAAGCGACGCCTTAACGTGCAAACCATTTTTGCTGTGTCCCCTACCTCGATGTGATTGTCAAACACCGTCAGCCATTTAAGTTTTCAGCAGCAGGAGGAACCACAATGTTATAGAATAGAATTGACAGGATCCCAGAACTTCACATCCACAGTAACACAAGCAATTTATAGAAACTTCAAATGAAAAAGAATTGCCATGGCGGCATAGTTCTGTATTAAATTAAATTTGAAGTTGAAAATTTACAACCCAAAAAACTAGAAAGTAATATACTGTCTACAACTTAACATTGTACTCCTAAGTCCTATCCTAGAAAAAAGAAACATGGCAGAAGCCACAGGAACTATCATTTACATCTTCTAAGCAAAGAATCTACAGAGACTCATCTAAAGTCTCATCCTCATTTGGGTGTAACCCACTAAAATCCAACCCCTGCACAAGGTAACCAATAGCTATAAAAAAATGGATCATATGAATCTTTGAAGATATTCTCAAAATCATCTTTTTAGTAAGGTCATCTTTTTTGTCAATACTATGGACTTAAGAACCAAAGCCTCAATTGTGTATGCTGCTAAACCAGTTTTCCAATAAAAAAAAATTAAGATAGCCCAAGCTTGCTGCATTAAAACGTTAGCTTACTAACAAAAAATGAGATGCCGATTAAATCTTGAAAAGGTACTCCAAGTCCTCCACAGTGAGACGAGTCTGTCGGCTACCAGTCTCATCCTCTCCGAATGCAGAAGCAACCATTTCTCTTTTCTTTTGCTGTGAAAACCGGTGTTACCACATATTAGAATTCTCAAATGTGGAGGAAGTGACAAACCAGCAAAGATGCAGAAAAAAGAAACCGCAAACTGGACTATGTTTGAATTTGGACAAATAATGAAACCCAGTGATAGCAGACATACAAGTCCGTCAGCGGAAGATCATGACTATCCATGTTTATCATTATACTGATAGGAACACTTTAGGCGTGTTGCAAATTTATGAGGAAATACGAACAAAAAGTTTTTAAAAAAAAACAAATAAAGTAATACCTGAAGAGCCAAAATACGATCTTCAACTGTATCTTTTACAGTCAACCGCAAAACTGTAACAGGACGGGTCTGTCCAATCCGATGCGCCCTGTCGATTGCTTGATCTTCAGTGGTAGGGTTCCACCAAAGGTCCAAGAGAAGAACATGACAAGCTGCAACCATGTTCAGTCCAAGGCTTGCAGCTTTCAGAGACATAATCATGACTGATACCTGTGTAAAAGCTTCAATATTTAGTCCTGGGATTTTAAGAAGATAGATAAAGATTCAGAAGATGGAAATGTTAAAACCTCGGGAAGTGTGTTAAAATCTTTCACAGCCTTATCTCTAGCAAGAACAGACATTGTTCCATCAAGTCTACGGTACTGAATTGAGGAACTCTTCAGACAAGTTTCAAGCAAATCCAACATCCCCGTCCACTGAGAAAAGACAATTGCTTTCTCTCCAACTATTGTGGTTGTATCTTTGAAACTTGTATTCATCCTAGATTCTCCTGCATGATTATCACATTTATTTTCTGAAGGAGAAATTCCTTCATCATCTGATCCTGAAATGCAGTCCTTCAGAGTGCAAGCCTTCGGTTTAGACAGAGATTGCAGCATCTGAAGAGCAGCTTTAATCTTGGATGAGTCATATGGGCTACAAATTGAACTTTCAGCCACTTCAGAGCCAGTACAGTCAGGATTCTTTTGCAGACTGGGCTGATCAGATAGAGAATCACTTAACATTGCTTTAGAGAAAACTGAAGAAACGCTAAGCTGAGTTTTGCAAGCTGATACAGGACACTTAGTGTCATCGCCGCTTAGATGTTCACAAATACACTGATTGCAAAAGACATGTCCACAAACTGTTACAACAGCATCCTCAGGGGGGTCCTACAAGATTGTTACCAAAATCATAAGGAGGTAAGGAAGAAACAAGGAGATCCATAACAGAGAAATCCAAGATAAGAGAAGTAAAGAGTAATGTAGTAAGAGACAGATCAAAATCTTGGTACTTATTTAATGAAATCTTTACCTTATCAAAAAATAAAAAAAATAAAATAGCAAAGTTGCAGACAAGAAGAAAACTTTATAGGCTGATATGATTACTTTAAAACTGGTATCACAAATTAAAAGCAATTGTTGCAACATTTCTCTGATAACCTGCAGTATGTAATCAACCAAATTGTAAACGCTAAACCCATTACATATAATAACGATACTTTTGGTGTTGATGTTTGCAATTGCATGAAAAAAGATTGATAACCGAAAAATCCCGAGTCCCAGAGGCGCATGATACGAAACTCGGTGGATGCCTCTCTACCCTTCTCAACTTAAATACCATCCCTTCTACTCTTCTCCACTTAAATGCAGCAAAGCCTAATCGATTTGAGTGTCCTAATAACTGAGGTTTCCACATGGAAGTTAAGTTGTAAAAATCATCCTTTCTAGTTGTGGATCAGTTTCAATGTTAAACTGAACCATGCATGCATTTAGCAGAGCATGAGTGCTTGTGCATGTAATATTCACAAATGTATCCTTAGACAATATAGAGCCTGAAAGTAGTAACTTAAAAACCCAATACTTTTGGTTCACTCTTCCTTCAAATTAGACGAGGATATATCATCAAAAAATAGAGAGTTGGTAATTTCAATGGAGTTGTTTCTTTAAGGAAAAAGCTGAGGCAGATAACAGTTGATCAGAGAGAGCAAAACACGGCTAGCGGTGACAATTTAAAAACACCACCTGAAGTATAAAGTTGCAAATAAGGAGAAGCGACAAAAAAGGGAGTAATAAGATTGACATAAACATATATTAAAGAAGACTCAAGTGATAACATACACTGCAAATGCCACAAATTGCTAAAGAAGCTTCCAAACAATTCAAAAGATCTGTTAGTTTCTCTCGCGGCAATTTCTTGGCCTCCTCAATAGATGATCTCCAAACAGAACCAGAGTTAGTCCCTCCAACAAGAAGAGGATGATCACAAGCTTGTCTCAGGCGTAAAAGCATCAGCAGTATGTTGACATAATTTTGTTTGACTGTCCCAGCAGCAGCATATTCCTGAATTGTCCATAAATTGATATGTTAAAAGAAGAGAAGAATTAGAAAGCCAAAGTTCTTGAAGAGTGGGTATAAAATATCGTCTAAACATACAGCAAACTGAGCACGTGATTCAGATTCAAGTCTGCAGTAGAAATCTCGTTCCTCATCCGTAAAATCAACTTTTCTCAGTATAATTTGTTTCGGTGGAAGGTTGATAATGGGTTCTCCATCAATAAATGTACCTGATCAGATAATGACAGCATTAATCCTCAATATAGAAACTTAATAGTTATGCGCTTAAATTGACAAGTCAGACATGCAAACAGTACAACAGTAAAAGTGGACAATGACCACCAGAAAACCAAGTTGAGTTTGTTGTTCATTACTACAAGCACGTCATAGATATAAACAGCTGACTAGCAAATGATTTTTAGCAGCCCATTTGAAAATCCAAGCACACTAGCCAAAACGAGTCAAACAAAGCTGCATGTCTGAACATTTGTGCATAACATGTTAAAGATGCGAAGAATAATTGGGGTCAGATGAACCAAATTCACTATGATTCTTTTCTTTCTGAAGAAGAAAAAGAGAAAATTTGAAATTGTTTTAAAAAAATAAGCATAATTTCAAGAATAAATCTACAACGCATAGGAGAGCAAAAAGGGAATAGAGGACTAACTTATACCGCAAACAAATGGGGAAACACACCAAGAAAGACCTTACTGTACAAACTCTATTAGGACACATCTCTAAAATTTGATATGGACAAAAAGTCCCTACTAGCATCTGCACAATGCACAGAATACAAGGAAAATTTGAGTAAATCGCTTGCATGTTCCCAACTTATGTTAGAACCTACAATTTCGTCCTTACCTATCACTTTGTCCCCCTAGCATCATCAATTTGACATTTTTAATTTCAGATGATCCTAGCCAGAAGCTAAATTGGTGCTAAATCTTAGTAAAACATGATGATTTACAAGTGTAACTTTGAAAAAACACTATACCTTAAGAGCTAACTAAAAGAAGTTAAAAGGAAAGAAAAAAGTTTGCTTGCTTCTATGTCCTGCCAAACCCACCTGTTTTTCACCCATCTCATTTAGCTTTATGGTTTTAAAAATCCCCAGCATCCACCATCCCGTATCCTCCCCCTCCTTTAAGCTTTTGTTCGTTTCCCATCCGCCCTCTCCCCCATCATGTGTCCCCGGCACCTACCCCTACTCTCCTACCTGAATCCCCACAGCAGCAGCCGCTCGACAAATATCTACAAGTGGCCCCCAGCACCTGTGACGGTGAGTTTGATACTCCCGGAATTCCTATATGCTTTACATTTTTGCTTGCTTCTCACTTTTGGCTTTCTCGATTAAGTGTTTGTGCGAGGTGTTAGACAGATGCAAGTTTCTTGATTTTGAAGTTAGTGCGGCGGAGGAGGTTGCAGAATTATTGCTCAACTCCGTAGGCGAGTTCCTGGTTAGGGCACAAAGAGAATTATTGCTCAACTCCGTAGGCGAGTTCCTGGGTAGGGCACAAGGGGGGGGGGGGGGGACCTAAACAGTGGGCAGGACTTGCTGTAGATGTTGGAGTCAGGATTAACTATAGAGGTGGTTGAAGCCATGGAGGAGCCTCGCAGGGAGAAAAGGACCAGGATTTGTGCCAATCATATGTTCCACTTTTTACTTTTCCTGTTCTTTTTCCCTTTTTTTTTCCTCTTGTTTCTCAGTCAGAAAGATCATGTTTTTTTTTCTCTTCTCCTGCTTGCTTGTATTTCCTTGGAAAAATTCATATTAAAATAACAATTTCAAGCAAAATTACCCAAGTGAACATCACGTGTCTGTCACATGATGTCATATTTTAGCTCCAATTCATTACTGGAGGGACTAAAGACCATTTGAAAAGAGAAGTGATAAATTACGGATAAACTAAGAATAAACTAAGAATAAAGTGAAGGATGAGGAGGAAATCGTAACTTAGCACATAAGTGTTTTTTTCCAGATAAGTTGTAACTTAGAATATAAGTTGGACACCATATAGCACTTCACTTTGAATCATGTAACATACTGATGCGGGCAGTATAAAAAGAAAGGTTGGGGCAATGAGGAGCTAGAAGAGTGCTCGCCTATGTTGCTCGGACTCTCCGAAAATTTCGATGGGTGCGTGTCGGATCCTCCAAAAATAGTATATTTTTTTGGAGGATCCGACACGGTTGCGGCAGCTGTTTTGGAGAGTCCGCTCAACATAGGTGCTCGCAGACCCTATACCCTTTATCAGTATTGAAATAGAAATAGACATGAATGGTTTGGCGTCAAAAAAAGATGCAACCACAAGTGAATCATATTATACCATATAAGGAACAAGCCTGTCTAAAACGGTATACAGCTTATAGAGGAAAAGTGCATGCTGAAGTTATTATATTCACCTTTAGTGCGACGAAGCATAACAGTTTTAAGCACTGCTTGCAGCTTTCTGTACCCGGTTGTTGGATGTTTCTGGATCGGAAACTTTATTGTGGAGCAGAATTGTTTATACACTGCATATGGGTCATATTTGAGAAACCTGAAGTAACTGTAAAGGTCATCAACTGCGTTTTGAATAGGTGTTCCTGACAAACACCATCTACGTTTAGCACGAAGACCCCAACAAGCCCTAGCTACTTGGGTTCTGTAATTCTTGATGCTTTGAGCCTCATCCAGCACAATCCTATACCATCCCACCCTTGCAAGAGGGCGCGCAGTGGCTTCAAGCAATTCCCTCTCCACTTCTTTTTTTGCCTTTGATGAACTTTTCTTTGAGCTCGAAGGAGATTTTCTCTTTTTACTAGAAGG
This sequence comes from Nicotiana paniculata, assembly GCA_005239505.1. Classification (NCBI taxonomy): domain Eukaryota; kingdom Viridiplantae; phylum Streptophyta; class Magnoliopsida; order Solanales; family Solanaceae; genus Nicotiana; species Nicotiana paniculata. The sequence goes on from MDKI01023070.1 coordinate 51,589, forward strand.
TGATTCATGAGTTCCTTTTCCTGTCTCATCATCATCTTCCACAAGAGGCTGCTTAGGGACCTCCATGCTTACTATTGAATATGTTGTGACCACCACATCATACTTTGCTAGTTCAATAGGGTCCTTTGTTCTATTGCTACCATGGTATACTAGGACAGAAAGATTTGCTTTGCTTGTTACCTTATTGTGCAACTCCTCAGACCACTGACGAAGGACACTGGTAGGACAAACGATAAGGGTGCCAGCAGCTGGCCTCCCTTTTGTATGCATAGACGTTTTACTGCCCGTGCTAGAATTTTCATTGACTTGATAAGAATAGGCACCTTGCTTTGACTTGTCAAGCTCAGATGAAATATCATCATCATCCAAATTCAATGTCTCCGTTTTGGTTTGTCTGGTGATGGCTGTAGAAAGTCTCGAAGATGGAGACCTTTCTTTGAGGATAAGTGCAATTGTTGATACAGTTTTTCCAAGTCCCTACAACAACAAAAAAAGACAATTACTAAGAAAAGGGCGACCACTTCAAAGGCAATTCTTCTCATGTAGAAAGTAACCTGATCATCAGCAAGAATTCCACCACAACAGGGTACACCAGCTTTTTCCTTCTTGACCATCCATGATAAAGCAATGCGCTGCGTGTAAATTGAACGTATATAATTCAGATAATTCCTCACACCAATTCAATATATAATACATTTTATCTCTTGTTTTTTCCCCTGGTTAATTCTTCTTCAGGAGGAAGAGACAGAGAGAAACTAAACAGACTGCTATAAACTACAATATGAATAATTGAAGAGAAAGAAAACAGATAGAGAAGCAGATAAAGAAAAATGAAACACCCAAACAACAGTCTAGGGCAGTAAGATACACAAACATAAGCAAAGTTCCACAAGGATGTTTTCAGTGAAAGGAGTTATTGGCTTAGTACCAGTTAGAATATAACTATTTTTAACCATATCTTCAGATAAGTAACAGCATTTCAGACAACAAACAATATGTTCAACCAATAGAATAGTTCAGAGAGTTCACACATCATTGATGGATTTTATCAGCAGCTAAGTTCTTTTGGCGCTAATGATACTACTTTAGCAAAATTTAATTCTCTCAATTTCCTGGCAATTGCACCAAAAATTCAAGTAGACGACCTCGGTACAATATTGATGATCCCCAAACCTTGAAGAATAAATTCAGGTACATGCCGCACTTAGAAAATCGAAACTTATAATTCCTATAAACATAAACCGTCAAACAGTACTGAACCTGGTGTCTCAATAGAGGAACAGCCAAAAGACCATCGGGTGGATTTTCTTCTGATTTCGGCTGAGAAAGATCCTGCAACAGGTACCACATCCTTAGTCCAATCAGAATTTATTTCTTAAACTGAAACAAGGCAGATTTTCTCAGAGGCCCAAATGGCACCCACGTAGTGTCATCATGTTCCATCAAAAAGAACTATAAACACAGACAGCTTTCAAAGGCCAGGAGAAGGAATTTTCTGTATTGATTATTCGCATGCAAAGCAAATAATAAATTGGACAGCATAAGAGTAAAGAATCCAACAGATCCCTTGAATTGCACATGCTTAAAGGATTTCAACTCTCATCTTTGACTCTTTGTAACTAACAAAACTATTATCAATAAAGATACACAAGAAAAAATTCATTTAAGTGGGTGCGAATAATTACCAGAGATACAGTTAAGGATAGATATTAATTTTAAAAACAGTGAAAATAGCATGACAACATTTCAGAGCACAGTTCTCGCAACACGTGTGCATTGAAATAGTGACAGCTATTAGTCCTCACCTGCAAGGCAGCTCGATAAATAACAAGCTCATCATTTGGCTTCGGCCTCATTTGTCCCACTTCAGCTGGAATAAAAGAATTAGTAATTGTAGTACGCTGTAGAGCAACAAGAGACTTGCCATTAGCACATGGATTTGCCTTTGCAGGTGCACTTATATCCTCAAGAACACATAGATCATCATCATCCTCACTATGGCTTCTTTGAGGTAACAAGCTTCGGTGAGTTCCTCGATGAGTGGTTGTAGATAAACGAGAACCGGTAACTTTCAAAGAACTGCGCTTTTGCTCCTTTTCCAATTTAGCACAGCTGAATTGCTGCTTCATTGAAGTTGATGACAATGAAACAGGCAGTTCTCTACCCTTCACATCAACATGGTGATCATGAGGAACCAGAATGGTTTTTTCTAAAGAAGCTTCTTTGAACTTATCAAGGTGATGAGAAGACCTATCATACTGAAGTACATCATTTTCAGCCTTTGGATAAACCAAAAAATTGTTACTTGAAAAGGCAGTTACAGGAGCAGAAAAAAATGAATTTGAGAGCTCAGAAACTGTAGGTATATCAGCACCACCTATCACTTCATTTTTGATATTCCTTCTATGTAACTTGTGGTTTTGAATAAGGAAACTTGACCGGCTGAAAGGAAAAGGCTGAGGAAACATCTTTTGCACCTTATTGCTGACTGTTGATCTGGAGGACAAGATGCCATTATTTAATGATGTTTGGATACCACCACTACGATAGGCACTAAGCTCCCCAACACCAAAATTTGCAGTCATATAACACTCAGGAGCCTGCTGAACTCCTTCACCTGCTCTTGTTGTCAAATTCTCATATGCCATCGTATCCGAGTCTGCAATCCCAGTTGTATGGTCCAATTGTTCGTCACTTATATTCAGCATCTTATCATTGTGAGACAGCATTTCAAAATCAAGGTTATTTAGCGCAGCCGGTTTCAAGAAAGGATCTGCATGGGAAGTTTGTGGAAACTTGTCCCAACTTTCGGGCAAAATATCAGAACTCTGACATAAACTAAACCCAACATAGGGTTCATAATTTGGAGATGCAGCTACTTCAATGCTTGATGTTTCTTCTGCAGCTAATGTTTCTGAGGTTCTCCACTTGTTCTCTGTAGTTGACTGGCTTAGCAGCAACCCTAAAATGTCAATGACATTTTTCGAAGCGGTTAAAAACAAAAATGAATAAATAAAATACTTCAAACAGAAAAGGACCCCAGAGCAAAGATAAGAACAACATAAATGCCGACTAAAAAGAAGGTCAACAAACATTCAGCGCAAGATTCTCGCTCTGGAGAACCAGTGGTAGTAATGAGTTTCACATATTGTATAGCTGGTCCGGGTTCTATCTATTATCATTGATATGATCAGTATTAACAGCAAAGCTAAAAGTGTCACAACTAGAGGACATCTGAAGGTGGAATTTCCTTACTTTCTTGTTGGACATTAGATGAAGTACACCGAGAGATATTATCCTTATGAGTGGACCAGTCATTGTCCTGACCAGGCATCCGTTCGGTCAGGCTTCCACAGAAACTGTACACCGGAGATTCTATCCCTAATTGAAACCCAAGCTTCCCGCCATCAACAATTGAATTCCCTGCAGAATCAGATGAACCATCTGAAACACCTGTCTTAGAATCTGAAGCTTCTGAGTTGGAAGAAGGGGAGATTCCAATGTGTCCAAGAAATTGACCCCCTGAAGCTGAAGCTCTCTCCAAACCTGAATAACCTACTTAATAGCATAAACATCAAGAATCAAATATCACAATGAGTTATAACTAATAAGCACCATAATCTCACACCAAGTTAATAACAACATCAAATTCCATAAGTATCCAAGTAGGTAACCAACTAACCTTGTCCCATGTCATTTGGCAAAAAATCATCTGGCATTCTCTGCAAAATGATACATGAATATTAAAATCATTGACAAACTGGGTAAACATTGTAAGACCAAACTGCTCACGTGATCCAATGACAGATTGCCTACAATATGTATCTCCAGACCGAAGATAGAAATTAAAGCACTTAGCAGTATATTCTTTACTTAGCCTATATTGTGTTTTTACTTTGTGACGTTGATGGCTCGATTTCATTAATTAAGCTTTTTGTCAACTCTTTCTGCTGCAACTTAGTAGCACCGGAATTTAACTGACCTCACATCAATTTTAACCATCTACGTCCAATGGACAATTTAAACAGTTTACAGGTCTAGGTCCAACACCTCTTGGACACAATAATGTAACTGATTGCTCAGAAATTAATCAACAAGCCATTCTAATTTACAGAGTGTAATGTCTAAAAATAAAAGTGATCCCATGAGTAAAATTATTCATTTTTTTTTCATGACCGAGAAATCCGTCTGGGGCCGATCCTTTGGACCAACCGTAGCCTTCGAAACTCGGTGGATAATGGGCCCGCCCCTCTACCCTTCTCCGCTTAAATACCAGGCTTTGCTTTGCATAGTGTGGGGGCTCGAACATGTGAACTAAGACACAAATCCACCACCCTTTGCCACTTGAGCTAGGCCCTGGGGGCAGGTAAAATTATTCATTTTGACAAGCCCATTCCTAAAATAGTACCGAATATCTCTATTATCTATTACTAAACATTCACTGATCTTCCAGTGTATTGAGTACTTCCATTTGTTCAATTTGGCCAAACAAATCAATAAATTTATTTCCACCAACATGTCCTTTATTTATGAAAATTTGCAAACTCGACGTGTCTGTTTACGTACCACAGATACTTCAAAAGAACCCCATCCATAGATACTGCAAAAGGCACACGACATCCTTATACACGGCGATGTCCTTGCTTCTGACCATATTATTACCAACCATTGATATTAAATTCTCAGCACCTAGCAGCTAACGAGTATTCTTTCAAACAGTAGTGTTAAAGAAATTCAGCTAGGCTTTACCTTAGTATTCAAAGAAATCACACAATTATCTTTAATATTTCAAGATTCAGCTAAACAAGTTAGTTCAGCAGCTCTTAGTTAACTCCACACAATGGGCCATCCCAATCCCAATCAGACTCAACAGTTACAAGTCTCGACTTGAAATTGGAACAGCAGACACCGAGTCTGAATCTATCAATTAAAAAGGTTCTGCATTTCATTGATACATCTTCTATGACTAATTTCTTACAGTAATCACACAATAGACCCAGTTTTCCAAAAGAGCAATTAATCTCACCATCAACAACAACAACAACATAGTAAGATCCCACAAACAGGGTCTGGGGAGGGTAGTGTAGACGCAAACCTTACCCCTACTCCGGAGGAGTAGAGACTAGAGAGGTTGTTTCCGATAGACCCTCGGCACAAGAAGGAAAGAGACAGTGTATCAGTAACAACAAAGGAATCCACAAAGATAACACCAGCAACGTATTAACCAGATAGAGAAAAAAGTAATAACACTAAGCAGTAACAAAGGCACAGTACTATAGACGCAAGGGAATTATATGGACACAACAAGGGCCACTAAACATACTACAGCCTAACCTACAATCCTAATAAAGTATTAAGGACACAACTGGAGTCACTAGCAGCCTAAAACAAAATACTATCATACTAGCCTCATATCTCTTAACCTACAATGCTAATGCTCGACCTCCACAACTTCCTATCAAGGGCCATGTCCTCGAAATCCTGCAGCCGCATCATGTCATGTCTGATCACCTCTCCCCAATATTTCTTAGGCCGTCCTCTAGCTCTTCTCACACTCGTCAAGGCCAGCCGTTCACACCTCCCCGGCTTCTCCTCCGCAAGTGCCCGAACCATCCAAGCCTAGCTTCCCACATATTGTCTTCCATGGGAGCCACGCTCACCTTCACCCGGATATCTTCTTTCCTAATCTTATCCAACCTAATGTGCTCGCACATCCATCTCAGCATCCTCATCTCTGCAACTTTCATCTTCTAGATATGAGAATTCTTGACTGGCCAACACTCTGCACTATACAACATGGCCGGTCTAACCACCGCTCTATAGAACTTTCTTTTTAAGTGTCGGAGGCACCTTTATGTCACACAGGACGCCAGACGCTAGCCTCCATTTCATCCACCTCACCACTATACGGTGCGTGACATCCTCGTCAATCTCCCCATCCCCTGGATAACCGATCCCAGGTACCTGAAGCTCTCTTTCTTGGGGATGACATGAGAGGCAAGCCTCACGTCCATGTCCGCTTCTCCCGGCACGCCACTGAATTTGTACTCCACGTATTTTGTCTTAGACCTGCTCAGCTTGAAATCTTTAGAATCAAGGGTCGGTCTCCAAACCTCCAACCTCTCGTTAATACCGCCTCGTGTCTCATTAATAAGAATTATATCATCAGTGAATAACATACATCATGGCACCTCCCTTTGAATATGATGTGCCAGTGCGTCCATCGTTAGAGCAAATAAGAACGAGCTGAGCGCAGATCCTTGGTGTAACCCCATAACAACCGAAAAATCCTCTGAGTCGCCCCCCACTGTCCTAAAGGTCAATTAAGGACCGCTGGCAAAAAATGAGAGGTAGGTACCTTATTAGAAGCATCTATAATTATGGCTCAGAGTTTGCACATGCTATCCGTGGTTAAATACATAAATGTTATATTGATTATACAGGTCATCGTTATGACTATCAATCGTGTAGTACATATTAACATTGTTTCAATTCAGTGAAGTTACACGTTAATTGTGTTTTCACATGTCTAAACTCATTGATTGACTAGAAGAATATTTCAATTTTCAAGGTATTCCATAGGACATTTTATTATATTATATACTTGTAACAACTACCTCATTCCCCAAGCAAGTTGGGGTTGACTATATGAATCTTCGCTGACCATGTTACTCCATACAATTATCCAAAATAAAAATAACAATAATAATATAATAATAATAAGTACTAGAATAAAACTTGAAAATTACTTTAAATTATTGTACTTAACGAACGATTACTACCCCTATTTTATCCCAATCAGAGAGAGAGACCAAGACTCTCATAGAAAAAGTCCCTCTTGTATATTGTCAATACTCAATTCAATAAGAGTCTCTCTTTTCCTTTCTCTATTCACAGACAGCTGCGCAAAAAGGCCCATTAGTAAAAGAAACTATTCAATCAGGCATCACGGAAGTGTGAAAATATGCAATCTTATAATACATGTGGTCTTGATATATTTGATAGTTATGGACCTTCAACTAGCATAGTCATAGTGTTTTGACATTTACAGTTTCATGTTCCCACCATGCTACCTTGTACCACACAACAAAAAGAGCAAGTGTCACCTCCATAGCCATGCATCTCCATTAACTACAAAATCTAGTTAATTACCACAACTCGCAAGCTCGTGAGTCATGATCCTACACAGCAAGATATAATGAAAATAAGGTGCAATTAGATTTTTTCAAGACAACACTAGCTGAAATTTGCATGCTTAAAACTAACATTTCGTTGTTCACACCTAAAAGTGCTAAATTCTTTTATTTGAAGGTCTTTTCACGAGATTATTCTTTAATCGAGATGCTGAATTTTTTATTTCTTCTAAAATTATCTTATAATGTGAGGCAGGTATATGATATTCCATTACAAAAAGAAAATTCTTTCAGTTCAATGATTATCTATTGAGGTTATACCATATCTTTTCTATTCCACCGGCGGTAAAGCCAATTTTACTAACCTCTATCCAGCAACCTAATGCAACACGGCAAGGTCAAACAACTTAGCTAACTCCCCCCTGTGAAGAAATTGATTGGCACTGACTACATGATGAGGTACCCATTCTGTTCCATTTTATGTTAAGGTGTTTGACTAAGCACTTTAGTTAAATAAATAAAGGTAAGACTTTTGACGCATAAACTAAATCTAGCAGAGGACCGATATTGCCCTTACTACCAATAATTAAATGAGTCAGCTGTGAGTTCCACATGTCTTTACATTTTCTCTCTCTCTTAGTAAATGAACGAACTTTTGTATCAAGTCAGTCCAATCAAGTCATGTCATTAAGTGTAAATGGACAATCTTAAAATAGTTTCCAAATAGATAAAGGTGTTAATTCTTTTCGGAACAGACTAAAAAGGAATGTGAGTAATGTTAGACGTAATAGATAGCGTGATAAATAAAGATCAACAAATGTATCCAACTTAAACGGCAAAATCTCTGAATTGTACAATCATCTCATATAAAAGCTTATTAAACTACTAAAAGGAAACACTCAATTATTCAGTTAATTCTTATAAAATTTTCTTTCAAACCAAAATCTAGAGAGTATAAGCTCCACACGCTGATTGCAGGTAACTTTAGTCAATAAGCATTGCTCATTAGTCTAACATAAATGGCAAGTAACATTCATTAGACTGTAAGTGATATAACTTAAATTTCAATCCAAATCAAACCCAAATTTTGAACCCCTATACAATAATCTTATTCATATACACACACACACACACCCAAAAAAAAAAAAAAGTTTAAGAGGTGCATGTCCAGTTCCTACTGAATCGAGAATTACCCACTAAAAAAATTATTACTAAACGATCATGCTCAATTCACAGTAAAACCCTGATTTACCAGAAAGATTTTACTTATATATACTGACAGAATAAAGATTTTTTTATACTATCGGTGAAATTTAACCTGTACTAGCCAATTGATTACCATCTTACCAGATTACCAACACTTGATTGTGCAAAGATTTTTTAGACTGTTAATGCATAAAAAGCATTCATTGAAAATTTACCGGCAGAGAAGGATCGGGGTCCTCGTCAATAATTCGCCATATATCGTCAATATCCATGCTTAGCTCATCAAAATTCATCCCAAATTCAACCGAGGATTCCTCCAATGGTAACGAATACTGCGATGACTGATCCGCCATCATCATCGCAATAATATCACTATAATTCTCACCAAATCCAATCAATCAATCATTCAAATAAAAACAAAAAAACCCTAATCCAGCAACCACAAAAAAACCTAGAAATTCACGAGTCCTTTTAAGATCCCAATACGCCGTCGTTTATCAACCCGAAACGATCACAAAATTTTCACCACACCAACTCTGTGTGTGTGTGTGTGTGAAGATAAATCTACGATTGGATTTTTTTTCTGGCAAAGAAGGTTCGCAGAGGTTTCAAAATACGCGACTTTTGATTTGGCCACTTTATTTTGCCCTTTTTAATGTGTGTGTGTTTTTTCTCGTGAGGTTTTTGCTGTGTTGAATTGGGGATAGAGGTGGTGTTTTCTGACTTTCTTTTTATAATTGTAATAAAATAATTAAAATAATAATTTTAAAAAAAATAGTAATTTCCTAATTTGATTTGGACTTTAGATATAGGAAGAATCCAAATGTGAATAGGGAAGGTTTTGTTAAACGTAAGGCCCGCGTCTTGTCAGTTCAACGCTGCACATGTCCCATTTCGGGACTAGTTAGATTCTAAATAGTAATATTTTTTTCTATTCAAATTTATTTGATAGTATAGTTTAATATATTTACTTTGTTTAAAATTAATTATGTTAAATATTAAACGGTAGTAATTAATATTATGAATCTTCCTTAAATGAGTAACTAATAACTATAGGTCCTCTCGAGGCCGTTGGAATTGAATTGCAACTCAATATACCTCATGGAATCACATAAGTGGATCTGGTGAGAATAGTGTGCACGTAAAACTTAACTTTATCTTGTGATGGTAGAGATGTTGTTTTCGATAGACCCTCGGATACAGTATAATCTCAGCAATTTTGAGAAAGAAATATAATACAGTCAGACATCTGTATAACAGCACTTCACTATAAAAGTCAAGTTTTTTCGGAACCAATTCTTGTGTTATATTATAATATATGTTCTTTATAACAGCACGTCATTATAACATCCAAAAATATTCGGAACAAACGATGTTGTTATAAAGAGGATTGACTGTAGTGGAAAAGCCACAGAAAAAGAAGCATTGCCAAGAAAAAAAATAAAAATTGAATTGAAGAAGAAAAAAGTAGTTAATGTTTTCTTAATTTAATAAAGTGGTAAATATTTTAGACCATTTTTTATTTTTTTTTGGGATAAGGCAACAAATGAAAAAAGGACCAAGAAAGCATATTAGTGACAGTTTCAAGAAATTAGTAACGATGATAATTGAAAAGTCTGATACTGAAATATCATAACAAATTTTAAATTTTTTGAGCAATTTAATTGATTTTAATTTTTGAAAGTTGTATAAAACGATATGGTATTCAATGTCGGTTCTCTAATTGAAGGAAGTTTTAAGATTTCAACTTATAATATTACTTTTTAAATTTTATTTATATGATAATGTCTCATTGCATATAAAGTCTAAAATATTTATGGGAAGAAATAGTAAAGTACTAGTCAAAAATTAGATTAATAAAGAAAACATTATATCAAAGTTTAAACTTAATAAATTTGAATTGGAATTTTGAGAAACAAAGGAATCCCTTTCGAAATAGAAAAGAAATCATATCATTAATTGAAACATATTTTATTTGCATTGAACAATATTTTGGAAAACAAAAATAATTATTATATTCAACAGGAAAAACAGTCACCTTTCCTCGAAAAAGACAAAAGATGCTTCTAGCTAAGACATATTAATTGATTACTTTCTTTATTTGGTAATTATGTAAAAGTTAAGGTAAAGATACCATCACATATCATTCATTTGTGTTGAATATGTGTGTAAATCTTAAATGATCAACACAAGAAAAGTACTAAACCATTTGTTTAATTTCCTTTTTACCATTCGTCTTTCCTTTTAAGAACAAAGATAGTTAATTTTTTTATTATTGCTCATTATAAATATTTAACCCAATTTATTTAAAAACATATTAGAAACTTGTCCGCTGCAATACTGCTAATTTAGAATCAACTTTTAAATAGGGATTGTTACGCAAATAACCTGTCAGATTCAACCTTTATTTTTTTTAGCCAGTATATATTGATTATACATAATTATGTATATATTATACATTCGTCGGCTATTTATAGTTTGAGAAATTAGGTGAACGACTATTTGAGTTAATATATGTTTGACATTTAGCGGATGTATCGTAATCAACTACACTGTGCAAACATCGAAAGTTTTAAATGTGTGAGGTCAAATCTCCTAACAAAATCCTCTATGTTCAAAACAAAGTTACACGTAAAGGTTTATCATACGTCTCTTGTTAAAATAATTTATGTGTTTTACCAACTTTGTTCTAATTATTAGTATAAATATATTTTATAGAAAAATAATTTCTAAACTTTTACATATCTTTTTGTTATTTAATAAATATAATAAATCATGAATGTGGTATTATATTCACATGAGATGGAAGATATTGGTATTATACTACGTTTTAAATTGAGCTGAGAATGCTCCCGCACTGATATTGGGTTGGTGATCATAGCTGTTATACTAGGTGAATTTTAATGTAACTACGAATAAATATGTAAACATTTAAAACTCGCACTGAATTTGAAAGTATAAAAGTTATTTTATTGTTATAAATAAGATGGGTGTTCTCAAGTGGCTTGAAGAAAGTTTTACGTGTTGGGACCGAAAAAATTAGGTGTCATGCGGGAATTAGTTACGCAACAATTGAACGACGATAAATCAGATAACAAAAGAGAAATCGACCAAAAGAGACACAAACATTTAACGTGTTCGGTCAATTGACCTAGGTCCACTGCGGAGATGAGCAATCCACCATATAAAAGAGAATACAAAATATCGAGAGAACAACCTCACGAAGAGGCAAACACAAGTGACACACTAACCACTTGTCCCGTAAAGTTCTCCCCCTAAACATGTCTCTCAAACATATATGGCTACATTGTAGATGCTACTGAATGAAAAGGAAGGGTCATTAATTTATAGAGGTCCAAACTTTTTCCTACAAGAAAAAGGACTAGCCAAATATGGAAGAATTATAATTTCCTTCTACAAGAAGGAAAACCCAATTATGGTAAATATGTTGATCTTTCCTTCAAGAGATAGGAAAACCAAATATGGTAAGAAATCAGGACAACCCCTAACAATTCTCCCCATTGGCCTAAATTTCCTGACAAAATAAACTTTATCCACCTTTTTTATATAATCTTTAACAGGCCGCATCTCCAAATCTCCACCACAAAGTTTGTCTCAACGGGAGTAGCACTCCGGTCAAATTTCTCAAATAAAAATCTTGATTATCGTCAAATAGGTTGCGGCTAGAACTGAACCCGCCAAGATAAACCTATCTTGAACCTCGCTCTGATACCATCTTGCTCATATTCGCCTCCATTCCGTAACAACTTGGATAAATAACCAAGGCTCTGATACCATTGTTATGTCGAGGAAGAGGCAAACCCGAAACTAAAGAAGATAAAGAATACCGAATTTTAACGTGGTTTTTACCTTCGATTTGAAGGGTTTTCTACATTAAAATTCGGTGTTCTTTATCTTCTTTAGTTTCGGATTTGCCTCTTCCTCGACATAACATCATACATGTATGGTGAGATCAAGTCGAACATGAGTACATCTTTTAAATCGATTTTATATTAAAAATTAGATGTTGTGTTCATAGTAGTCTCTGGGTTGTCGGGTTTAAATTATAAATTTCGGGTTAAAGATGTATGCTTGTGGTGGAATGATCCTCATCTTTTTAATGTCCTTGATACAATCAAGCTTCCACTTCGAGATTCTAGGCGTCAATAAGAGGAAGAACTACGTATAATGCTAAGTCAGGTTGTTGTTAGAGTTGAATACACCAAGTTGCACGGAGATGAAACATTACAATATGTGTGTGTCCTGGTTCACCGATTCATGTTAGTTTATGTGGAGTTGAGGAAGCTCGAATCTCCTTAAGCTTCATGATCTTGTGTGATATAGCAAATCCATTATATGTATATATTTAGTTTATTGAAGTATTAAAGATCTTGGAACAGTCAGACAATGTTCGTTTAACTGTTGTCGCGCATACGTATGATAGATATTCATGTTATTAATTATTTAGATAAATTGACTGACTGGTTCAAAAAAATAAAAACAAAAAATTTTGATGATTCATCTTCTTTGAAATAGAGAAGGATATAACAATAGAATGTACGGAGACCAATGAAAATAACGAAAGAAAGAATTATTTTGAGATGGATCAATTGATTTTTTTTTAAAGAATACAAAAGAGGCAAATTAGAAATTGGGAGGGAGAAGCAAATTAGAAATTGGGAGGGAGAAAAAGAATGTACCAATATTTGAAACTAAACTCAAAACGAAAACAAATAGCAGAAGTCAATGTCATAAAAATTACAACAGTACAATTCAAACTCCAACACATTGTTCTAAAGTTCAAACCTATAAAAGTGAAATTGAGAACAATATTCTGGAGTTACAACTTAAACAAGTGCAACTCTATGATATGTCTTAGAGTTCCAGAAGGATATAGTTCAAACTATATGAATTATTCATGGAGTTTGAACTGCATATACCAAACTCAACTCTAGTACACTGTATTTGGAATTTCACTTATAATTCGAAGTTCAGCACATTGTATTTTCAGGCGTATTTTGATCTTAATTTTATTTTTGTCACGAGCTAATTTTATATTAGGCCGTGATGTCGTCCAACACCATTGCTAGACAAGCCGACAACGAATACCTTAATAACATTTTCGTTTTTAGTGATTTTCCGTATAGTGATTTTCCTTAACTTAGAAGATTTAATATGATACCGATCTAAATTAATAGGTGAAGCTAGTAAAAATAATCATAATCAGACAGGTAAAAATCAAAAGCCATAAGTTTACTAATACATGTCAGATCTAATGTCACAAGTGTATGGGCAATTTAGTAGATTATACAAAAGAATGTCTATCCTACTGTCTGAAAAGGATTAGACATGAACCAAAATAGAAGGAATACTCCTGGATGTTGCTGGACGGCTCAGAAGGGGAAGCTCACCGTGGAATCTCGAATCAAGTCTGGGATGCGCGCTGGATGCATATCCAGATGCACCTGCCTCAGATCCTGCACAGTTAATGTGTATCCAGATGCATCTGCCTCAGATCCTGCACAGTTAAGTACAGAAGTGTAGAGTGAGTACATAAAACAATATGCACCCAGTAAGTATCCAGTCTAACCTCGAAGAAGTAGTGACGAGGGGTCGACTCCGACACTTACTAAGGGCCAACAATATGATAATATGAAATTTAAATTAAACAAGATATGTAGAAATAACGATAAAATTCATAACGAAAACTAACTAAACAATTCTTCAACATATTTAAGAACCAAAATCACTTGCTCCATTTAAAACAAATGATCTCTCGAACAATGAATTTATACCAAATATAAAAGAGGACCTTCACTTCTAATATCACACACAATACCATTGAGGATGTTCAACCCGATCCAACATAAATGTAAATTGTGCAATGCCGAGGGTCGAACGGCGCGAATCATAGATGTATCTATTAAATTGCCGAGGCGAACGGCCCGCTCCCATGAGAGTAGTGAAAAGTACCCCGCTTGCAGAATAAACTTGTGACGCTGTCAAGTATAATTTTTATCAATAATTCATAACCCTTTTCTTGATTCTTTTTAAAATAAAGACAATTCAACTTTAGGCCTTTAAACTCTTAACAATCCTCAACTTAGTTTCATTTACACAATTAGCAAACGTAATCAAATAACGGTGTTCAGAAAGCATGGTGTAATCCTAAAACTACCTTGACATAAACATGAATAGTTGCTACGTACAGACTCTCGTCACTTCGTGCGTACGTAGCCCCCACATATAAAAACACATACCAATCAAGTTTAACTATGGGGTAAATTCCCTCTTGCAAGGTTAGAAAAGAGATTTACCTCGTCTCAACGCTTACTTCTCAATTCAAGAATACGCTCAACCCTCCAAATTCGATGCTAAATGACTCGAAACTAGTCAAACATTAGACAAATTAGTTTATATATTCAAAAGTTCATATCTCCACTATAAAAATAATTACCCAACCCAAATTGCAAGATTCCTAAAATTCGCCACAGGGCCCACGTGCCCGGATTCCGTAAATTTTCGAAGAAAGTTGATACCCACAACCTAAACATAAATATATGATTTTCACTAAGTTTCACAGTAGATTTCGTGGTAAAATATCATTTTTGTTAAACCCTAGATTTTTCATCTAAACACATGATTTCTACCAATTATCATGTTGAAATCTACCCATAATCTATGTATTAAACTCACATTAGGTAAAAATTACTTACCTCCAAAATCTAGGTGAAAATCCCTCTCAAGAAGCTCCAAGAATTTCCCAAATAGTGAGAGAACATGAGTAAAAATGGCTTAAGTCCCATATTAAATGAACCTCACTGCCTCCAGCAATTTCGCACCTGCAGTGCCTAGGCCGCACCTGCGGTCCCGCTTCTATGGACAAGAGTCCGCTTCTGCGGAAATTGGTTGGGTCGGCTGGGGTCGCTTCTGCAGACAGGCTCCCGCTTCTACGGTCCCGCTTATGCGGACAAGGGGCCGCATCTGTGGAACCTGAGCTGCCCTCCTTGGACTGCATATGCGGGGCTTGTCTCGCACCTACGAGCTCGCACATGCGGCCCAAGTCTCGCAGGTGCGGGCACACCAGAACTGGTGTACCAGCAGCATTGTTGAGTTTCAAAATCAACTCGCGCATCGTTCGAATGGAACCCCGGGCCTCCAAGGCCCCGTCCAAGCATACCAACAAGTTTGGAATCATAAAACAGACTCTCTCGAACTCTCGGAATGCCCGAAACAACATTAAAACTAAAAATCTCACCCCAAAACCAATTGAATCAAACTTAAGAACTTCAAGTTCTTCGATTTACTTCCAATGCGCCGAAACGTACTTAAGCTACTCGGGATGACACCAATTTTTTCATGCAAGTCTAATGACATTACGAAACTATTCCCGGTCTCAGATTTTTGTTTGGACCTCGATATCACCATTGATGTTTTATACTTCAATACCACACAAGAGGAGGGTGATTTGTGCAATTTTCGAGTACTATCTCAATCGAAGAACCTGGTTCTTCTTGGTGTTCCAACTTCTACTGGTGCGAAATAATAAATGTAGTAAAGTAAAAACACAGAGATTTTTACGTGAAAAACACTTGGCTCAAAAGGTGAAAAAACCACGACCTACTCTTCAGTAGGATTTTCCCAAACTCTTCACTACAACTCTGAGCCGAACATCATTTATAAAATAAACTCTTTTGTAAACCTAGGACTAACTCTAATCCCTTAATAGCAAACTAGCCTCTAGCTAATTGCGACAAGCTTCAAGTTAACTCTAACTTGAACAGTGTGTACCTATTACAATTGCTTCTAATAAGGATGAAAGATACAATATTAAATCACCTACTACAACCAACTAGACTCAAAGACAAACAGATGGAACTGATTCTTCTAGCTGGTCAGTAGCCTTTTTGTCGCACAAGGATTCTGCTTGCAAAATTTCTCTAGTAATTTTGCTTTCAGTTCTTGCTTCAATTCTGTCTTTGTGCGGATAATTCTTCAGTAGGAATACTTCAACATTATATAGCGCAAGAAGTTGAGATGTTCTTGTTTAGTTCTAATGCAACTCTTCCTTGGTGGAAGAGTTTGTGTTTATCTCAACTTCCTTCCTTTGTTTCTGCCCTTGCTGAACTTGAACTCTAACCTCTTGTCAATTTGCAACCTTTTCGCATTAGCAGACAACCTCTTAGTTCATGGATAATTCACATATCATATTTATCTCCTGTGCATGTACGGTTCTTGTGCCAATTGGTTTGTTCGAGATGTTTGCTCTGATGGACCTGGTTCAACTGGGTAGACATTTGTCAATATTCAAAACCATGCAGTGACTTGGGTCAATAAATTCCCCCTTTTTGATGATGACAAACTCTGTGCTCAACCCTATATAAACTTCAAACACTTTGTATGATTTTAAGCATTTATCATGAAGAGACCAGGTTCATTAGGTTATAAATATCACAACTTTTTGAAATTTTGAAAAAGAACATATCTTCCCCCTTTTGGCATCATCGAAAAGTTGCAAAATGATAAACTTACCAGAGTTGTTAATAATTACTCATGGCATTGAGGCAACTGCAGGTGCAAAACATGATTAATCATCAAAAGAACCAATAAATGTAAGCTATCTAAGAAACTGAGACAAGTCAATAACAAACACAACAGAATTCATTGATTAGAACGCAATTCAAGCATCATACAAAAAAAACTAAAGCAGTCACTACCATGAGCAAAACAACAAAAACAGAAACAGAACAAAACTCGAACTGGGCAATGAGGGGTTGTTGGTGGCTCTGAAATTCCTAAGGTTAGGAAGAGGCAGATGAGGTTGGGGTCTTGGCTTGAAGGGGAGAAAGCATTTGTTGAAGAACACCTTCATTTTTCTCCTTCTCCTTGGATAGTTCAGATCTGAGAGCATCCCGCTCAACTTCAACCTCATGAAGGCGAGATTTCAATCAAAGGATCTCCAATGACCTGACTTTGCTATTGACTGGCTGTTTTCTAGATGAACTAGGTTCATCCTCAGGAACATTGACAATATAATCACATGTCAGCAAAGTGTTCTTCCCAAAATAATCCTTAGCAGTAGCCATCTCAGCTTTGTTCACAGGAACCTCGAAGTGGGCAAGCACAACTGTCAGAATAAAGCCATAAGGAATAGTGTGTGCTTTGGTTCCATTTACAACTCTGTCCAAGGTCTGAATGATGAAAGCTGGCCAGTTAATCTGCTTTCCCCTGTACAGGCATTCCATAAGCGTTAAGTCCATGTAACTGGTGATGTGCCTACACTCTTGTCTTGGCAGCAGAAACTTGATCACATATTCGAAGAATAGCTTGTTCTGGGGCTTCATTTCACTTTTGAACATTGGCCTGGGCTCAGGTTCCTTCTCATTTTCACAAAAGAATCTGGTGATGTTGAGAGATGAGGCCATTCCATCGAGACTGGGTCATCTTTGCCTAGTGTAATCATCATAGCCCTCAACAGGGATATTCAGAATCTCTCCCAGCTCATTTGCATCAAATGTGATCTGAATCCCCTTGACTGTGGAGGTTACCCTGCCATCCTTCACACTTGCATTGGCCATAAACTCCACCAGTTCATTCATTGCCAGCCTTCCTTCCAGGTGAAGGACTGTGTCCTTCCATCCCTGCACATCCAATGCATTCATCAAAAAGATCATTCCGGATTCTTCCAGATCTCTCACCAGCTTTCCTTTAAGAATAGTACGCTTGCCAAACATGGTAAGTTTTTCAAATTTCTCACTAGAGATTTCCTCTTCTTATTTACTCCATTCTCTTTCTTCTTCTTCTTCAACAACAACCTTCACTTTCTTGGCCTTGGACCTGGTCCTTTTAGCAGTGCTTGAGGGTGTGGCAGACACAGAAGCTGACTTCTTTGAAGAAGCCTTAGCCTTCTTGGGCTTGGGTGTCTCAACCACAACTGGAGACGGCTGCTCCTCATGATGGACCAGGTCCATCGTCTCATCATCAACAATAACAGCCTCAATAGGCTCTCCTACCTTTGCCTTTCCCTTGGCAGCTTTCTTTTTCTTGCTCTTTCTCATAGCCCTTTCTAACTCCTCCTCTCCTTGTCGAACAACACTTCTTGTAACACGAACCTTTGGGGCAGAAGCATCAGCAGATATAGAAACTTTTCTTTTCTTTGGGGGAATTGGGGTAGTAACCTTCTTTGATTTTGAAGTTCTTTTCCTCCTTGGATTGTAGGACTCCTCCAGCTTCCTTAACATCGCAACCAATGTCTCCTCGATAGATGAACCAGGTTCATCTGTTGATTTTTGTAGGCTCTCTAAACCTGCTCCTGCTTCCCCAGCAACACTTCCCCCTAAATTTGTGACTCCTTATTCATTAATCATATGAGCGGGGACACAAATAGCCAACGTGGCACCGTCCTTCCCATATCCCCTTACAGAACCTTTTTCTCCCTCTCTCTCAAGATTTTTTCCCAGTTTTCTTTGCCTATCCGGCACTTCTGCATCAACAACTGACCCAACCAACATAAACTTGTTTTCAGTAGTAGCAGTTTCAAATTCAACTTCAAGATTACCTTGCTCAGAACTGGATGAACCTGGTGCTTCATCCTCATTAGCGGATTTGAAGGATTCACTTGAAGATTCAGACTCATAAACCTCGCTGGCTTTAAGAATTTCCTCCAAGAATCTTGCACGAGAGCCAGAAGTAACTGATTTTCTGGCCAAAACTTTTACTCTTCGTGCCCTTAGGGCTAGAGTAGGGTTAGGTGTGGGTTCAGGAACTGGAGGGTTTTAGGGGGATGAAGATCTGTTTGGTGAATGTGAACTGTAAACTTAAGGAGAATTAGAACTGGAATTTTCTTTCCCATGATCGGGGTTTGTGTAGGAAGATGAAGCAGGGGTGGTGAAGACATTGCTATGAATAATTTTGGAAGAGAAGAGACGATCAATTTTGGTTGGAGAAGAATAAAAACTTGGTTCGACTTATGATGTTATGAAGAGGGGAAGTAATGATGGCCCTTTTATAAGATGTGGCTATGAATTATAGAACGGGCAGAATATTTAATCAAGTGGGAGTCTAATAGATGTAGGAGTCTCATTGATTAGAAAATTAAGAAACCCTTAAATCTAGGCTAATTAAGTAGCGATGAGACTTCTTGGAACAAGTTCATTTAGGGATAAGTACAAAGAATTTGAAATGAACCAAATATAGACAGAGTCCTGCTCATGTGTGACTGTAATTAATTCAATAATTGTATGGAGATGAGCATGTACCTTGTCAGTCAGATGAACCAACAAGGATGAACCAGGTTCATCGTGTTAAAGTCTTTAATTTGCCTCAATTTACAAATATAGAAAAACTTTATTAGCAACCAGGGAATCATATTAATACATGACAAGAGAGTATGATAATAAAGTCATGATACTGAGCAATGATTAGTCTAGTTGATTATTTATGTTAGTGTTTCTAGCCAAATTTTTTTTTCAATTAGGTGATCTTAATCATCCCTAATTCAAGCCGGTTTCTCTCAAAATTCTCCCTACTTAGTGCTTTAGTAAAGATATTTGCAATTTGTTGGTCAGTAGCACAAAATTCGATTGAGATCATTCCTTTTTCATAGTTATCCCTTAGGAAATGGTGTCTAACATCTATGTGCTTAGTTCTTTTATGATGAACCGAGTTATTCGTCATATTAATTGCATTAGTGTTGTCACAGAAAGTAAGACTGCATCCAACCTCTATACCAAAGTCCATGAGTTGTTTCTTGATCCATAGCAACTGAGCACAGCATGAGGCTGCAGCCACATATTCAGCCTCAACAGTAGACAAGGCTAGTGAGTTTTGTTTCTTGGTGGCCCAAGACACAAGGTAGGAGCCTAAAAAGTGAGCCATGCCTGGGACTCCTTTGGATTTTCCTGAAAACCTAGCACACAGTCCTACACTGAACACAATATCAGGTCTGCTGCAAGTGAGATATAATAGAGACCCAATCATCCCTCTGTATAGCTTCTGATCAATGGATGAACCAGGTTCATCCATATCTAATTTTGTAGATGTGGATATGGGGGTGTCTATTTCCTTTGAGTCTTCCATTTTAAAATTCTTGAGCAATTCTTTCACATACTTTTGTTGATGGATCATTGTTCCATTTGAGTTTTGCTTGATTTACAAGCCTGAGAAGAAGTTTAGCTCACCCATCATACTCATCTCAAACTCACTCCCCATAAGTATAGCAAATTCCTTACTCAATTTTTCAGAAGTCGCCCCAAATATGATATCATCCACATATATTTGCACAACCAGGAGTTCTTTACCCTTTTCCTTTAAGAACAAGGTGCTGTCAATTTTACCTCGTTTGTATCCATGTTCTAGCAGGGATTTTTATAGACGCTCATACCATGCTTTTGGTGCTTGTTTGAGACCATAAAGAGCCTTGTCAAGTTTGTATACATGGTCAGGTGACTCCTTGCTTTCAAAACCTGGAGGCTGGTTGACAAATACATCTTCCTTCGGATAGCCATTGAGGAAGGCACTCTTAACATCCATCTGATGGAGAGTGAATTCCATGTGTTCAGCAAATGCTATAAGAAGTTTGATAGCCTCCAATCTTGCCACAGGGGAAAGGTCTCATCATAGTCAATTTTCTCTTCTTGGTTGTATCCTTGAACAACTAGTCTAGCCTTGTTTCTTGTAACAGTTTCATCCTCATCGAGCTTGTTCCTGAAGACCCACTTTGTGCCAATCACTGATTTGTCTAGTGGTCTGGGTACCAAGTGCCACACTTGACTTCTTTCATATTGATTCAACTCTTATTGAATGGCATTTACCCAGTCAGCATCCTGTAGGGCTTCACCAATGTTCTTTGGTTCAATCAAGGATAGAAAGGCATCAAACGCACACAAATTTATCAAAGAGGATCTTGTTTTGATTCCAGATGTCATATCTGTTATGATGATCTCAAGAGGGTGAGAACTCTGATATCTGTGTGGTTTAAGAACCAACTGTTCAATTCTAGATAGTTCCATGGTGTCTTGTTGTTATGAAACAGGATCAGGGCCAAGGTTCACATGTTGAGTTCCCCCTGTCATGTTGCTTGGGGTAGTTGGACCTGGTCCATCACCTGTTCCATCTTCCATGTTTGCTTCAATGTTTTCACTGCTTCTTACCAGTTCAAGCTCTTCATCTTCAGGTTCCTGTCTCTAAGCAAGAGTGTTAGTTTTATCAAAGACAACATGTACATTCTTTTCTACACACATAGTTCTTTTATTATACACTTTATAAGCCTTGCTATGTGATGAATATCGAAAGAATACTCCCTCATCACTTCTGGGATCAAATTTTCCTAGGGAATCTTTGCCATTATTGTACACAAAGCACTTGCATCCAAAATCCCTAAGGTGAGATATGTGGGGCTTTCTCCCTTTAAGTAATTCATAAGGAGTTTTCTCTACCAGAGGCCTGGTCATGCATCTATTTATTATGTAGCATACAATGTTTATTGCTTATGCCCAGAAGTTATGGGGTAGTTTGCTAGAAAGAAGCATGGTTCTTGCCATATCTTCAAGAGTTATATTTTTTCTTTCAACAACCCCATTTTGTTGTGGGGTTCTAGGGGCAGAATTGTGATTGATACCATGTTTATCACAGAACTCAGCAAACTTTGCATTCTCAAATTCAGTACCATGATCAGATCTTATTGATGTTAGTTGATTTCCTAACTGATTTTGAGTTTTCTTAACAAATGAGGTGAACATATCAAATGCTTCATCCTTAGATGTCAGAAATAAGGTCCAAGTGAACCTTGAATAGTCATCAACTAGCACCATTACATATTTCTTACCACCTCTGCTCAGAGTTCTCATAGGACCACATAGGTCCATATGAACCAGTTCCAACGTCCTGGTGGTACTGACCATTTTCTTACTTTTGAAAGAAGATCTTACCTGCTTCCCCCTTGCACATGCCTCACAAACTTTGTCTTCCTTGAACTTAATGTTAGGAAGCCCTACCACTAAGTCTTTAGAGACTAGTTTGTTTAGCTGATTTAGACTTGCTTGACCAAGTTTTTTGTTCCACAGGAGGGGATCACTATCCAACACACTTAGGCAAGTGAGTTCATTTTCAAACAGTGTGGACAAGTCTATGACATATATGTTATTCATTCTTTTTCCCTGCAAAACAATCTTGTCAGTAAGCAGGTTAATCACAAAACATTTTGTGGAAGTAAAGGTAACCAGGTTACCTCTGTCACATAGTTGTTACACACTGATCAGGCTATATTTCAAACCATCTATCAGGTACACATGTTCAATGGAACGTGTGTCATCCTTACCTACCTTACCAACCCCAATAATTTCACCTTTCTTTCCATTTCCAAAGGAGACATCTCCTCCTTTGAGGCTTTCAAGTGAAAGGAATTGTTCCTTGTTCCCTGTCATATGCTTTGAGCAACCACTATCCAAATACCAAATTTGGATGCTTCCTCTCACTTGAACCTACAAAAAGAAATCAGTGGTTGGTTTTAAGAACCCAAAATAGTTTGGGTCCTTTTCTATGAGAGAATGGATGAATCAAGCTTTTTCTGGCCCAATTTGGTAGCCAGTTTTTCTTTTTAACAAAACTCTCATTTCTTCGACTGGCTTGCTCTTTTGCAGTACACTCAATTTTGTAGTGGCCACTGTTACCACAATGGGTGCAGATTTTATTCTCAGGGAGAGTGAGATACTTGTTTTTGGGATCCCACTTGGGCAATTGACTCCCAATGCCAATCCCTCTCCGGTTGCTACCATGATTCTCTTGAAGCCATGTCAAGGCATCAGAGGATTTATTCCATTTACAAGTTCGATCTAATTCATGTTTGACTTTGCCAAGTTCTTCTTTAAGTGTTCTTATCTGTTCATCCTTGGCATACATCTTATCTTTTAGTTTTCCCACATTTTCTTCTAACATGATATGAGAATGATCAACAACCTTTTTACTGGATCCTAGCTTTAGCTTTAAGTTTTCAGATTTTAGTTCTAGAATCTCAGTTTCAAGTGGATGAACCTGGTTCAACAAGACAGTGTTTTTATTTTCAGATTCACTTACTCTGATTTCCAGGTTCATGCATTTTGCTTTTAGCATTTCACATTCTTTAGAGAGTTGTTCCCTCTCTTTGGTTGTTTCTTCGGAATCATCCATGAAATCAAGCAACAACTCAGAGAGTTTTTCCTTAGATAGGAAATTTATTTTATTTTTAAGATGGGAGATACTT
>ML338864.1:6182-16567 GCA_005239505.1 Nicotiana paniculata
ACACTCTGGATCTGAAGAGCTATCCTGCTCACATAACATCCCCACTACGCGGGACCTCAACACATAAGAAATTATCAAGCCGTTTCACAACTCACACGTCACAAATCACAATATCCCATGAATTTGACGAAGACGGAGCAACATCTGCTGTTCTAATACCTTTCCATGAAAAAGCGCTTTACTGAAATGAAAATGCCTGGCTCATACGGAGCCCATAATCATATTTAAATCCATCCACAAACATCGAGTCTACCTTGCTCGCACCAAACTAAGCAAATAGCTTCACCTAGGTCCACATTAACCCACTTTCTCTCATAATACGCGAGAACAACCATCATAGCCGGGACAAACACGCCACAATCCACAACCAAATGAACTGAACGTCTTCCAGGCATAAATTCTCAATTAAGCAATATTGCACTTCCTTATACTCAGTCCAAATATTCAATCCATCAAGTGACTACATGTCACACTTATACAATTTTTCTGTGGTCACGCTTCCATGACCTTCCACACAAGGTAGCAAGTCTGCTCATCCACCATTGGCCGTACTACGCTGTAAGACAAATCAAGAACCCATAACCAGGGTACAGGGCCTCTTTCACCGAATATCAATCTCATGTGACCCTGAAGATAACACCATCTTACTCTGAACTTTCAAATCACTTTTTCTTGCTCTTCCGAGCTCATGACATCCTTATTAACACCGAGCCTCAATCTCGATTCTTACTCCCAGTTACATACTGCTTACCGCACGTAACATGCCAATATGAGGTGGCGTAAAAATTCAATCATAACTTCTGAACCACAAATAGGTGAAAACTTCATCATATAGAAACCTTTTACTTAACTCACTTCAAGAGTACCATCTCAACACACGAGTGAATTCTCACAATCACCCAACATGCAAATCCTTAAGTAGTAGTCTATACCACCATAACCCTTTCGAGATCTGCCTACACCTACAGGCCATAGCACTCAAATGCTCCCACATAAAATCCATTACGACGGCCGACAAGCCCCGCACACACCGGCACAAACCACATGCATAACTTAATCACACAAAAGGAACTGATCACTTCCGTAAATGTGCCATTTCAACCATGGCTAATCAATGTATCTTATTTTAATCATCTTCAATTGCTTCAGGAATAATATCAACATCCTTCAAGTCATAGAAAACTCAACCCTCACTCATCCCGAGTGACCTTGATTCACGAGACCATGCTGCCTAAATCCCACAACCCGTCTCATACCTTCCTCATAATCTTTCTACAATCTGAAGTTTATTTCTCTCACGCTTCCAATACTATCCTGCACGCTGAAACATATCATAGAACGCTCCAGCCATCTTCATTTTTCTCAGAAATTACTCTGAAAAGCTCGATTCTCGATTATACTGTTGCCTGAAATCCTATAAACATCGCGTTCTTAACTTTTGAACTCACTAGGACCGCTATTGAGAGTCACCCACTCTAACTGGCACTGAATACAATCAACTCCAAGGATCTTCTAGCACATGAACACCCCTTTCAAGGAAACACGTGATCGAGTCACTATCCTGACAACTCACCTATGCCTTAAGCTAAATTCTGAATCTTCCAAAGCCTAACCCTAGCCCGATAGGGACAACTTTTGCTCACATTCATCAAATCCCACGAACAATCACCATTTTACTCCTTCCCTTAGCTGTAATAACTTGACAACACGCCGACAATCCGCTACCCTATGATAACACAATCCAGCAACCCAACTACAGATGATGGGACTCCCCCACTTAGCCCGAAGCTACTCCTTGAACCACTCTAGACCCTGCCGAGATCCTTTCTCCTTTGATAACATGACCTTGCTCAACCAATCCGTCCAATTCCTCCAAATTCTCTCGCTAGCACTCCCTAAATGCTCAAATTCTCTAGCATCATTCACACATTCTGCCTCCTACTGAATAGCCACTAGAACCTCTCACAGAGACTTGCCGACCATGCCCCCGCTAACCTATTCACATGAGATAACCCACCTATGGAAATCACCTGCGGACACCTTCCAACGATGCTGAAATGCACGCTCTATGCGACTTCACTACCCCATCCTACGCCCTACTTCATTTACCAACTTTACTAGCATGTCCGCTCCTCATGGACATCCTTTAAATGCGTGACAATATCTTCAAATTCCAGACTATGTTGCCGCTCCCCCGAATTGCGACTGCTCAACTTTTGCTTCTTACACCTGGCCTCCTAGAAATGGAACCACCGCCTAGCCTCACTTAAGGATCATTCTCTATAGCTCTCAATACAGCAGATCACCACGACTTCAAACTCTCTGAAGATCATCTTTCTCTAGCTGCCTTCATTATCAACCCTTATCTGGTATTGAACCATCGCACCTCACGGTCTCTGCCAACCGCATTCTTCAATACTTCTTCTCAATACTCTGACCCCACGCAATCGAAGAAACAATAGCACCGACAAACTTAACACATTCCATTCGATTAATGACGACGACTTCGCGTCACATGTGCTTATCCCACCTCACTTGAAGACAGCAAGTCTTACTACTTTATCAACCACAACCGGACAATTAATAATCCAAATGCCTTTCCTCTGCCGGAACTAAAATACCAAAATCTCGAAATCACACTCTGAGAAGACCTCCCTTCAAACCAATCATTACCTCCAACATACGGGCAAGCATTCTGTAATCATATCGACATCGCGCGATAACCAATCGCAAGCATCATCACTACCTGAGCATAGACTTAAGGCTCTTAGAAACACAACTACCGATCTGAAACAACATATTATTCTTTTGCAAGGCCATAACAACAGTCCCAACCAATTACACATGGAAACATCTCGAATTACATCCATAGCACCATTTCAATTCTTCAAATTCCTGATTCATAGCAAGCGCTTCGCGAAACGTAAGATTGAGTAGGACTAAACTTAGGCATAAGCCCTAAAGGAATCAAATAGCACGATGAGGAATCAAGAAGGGAAGTACTCCTACCAGCCCTGTAGCCTCTTGAAGATAAGTACAGACGCCTCCGTACCGATCCGCAAGAGTCCACTATACTTGCTCATGACTCGTGAGACCTACGAGAACCTACCGCTCTCATACCATGTTGTCACGACCCAAAATCTATAAGGTCGTGATGGCGCCAGACATCATTGCCTGGCAAGCCAATCATTACTTAATTGAAAACAAAAATCTGATTTTAACATTTATGAAAAACATTTTCTTCCACTTTATTACATATTAAATAAATAAAATATGTTAAGTAAATACAATGGTTTAAATAGTACTATTTTAACTAATATATCCCAACACATCCCAGAACCCGGTGTCACAAGTACATGAGCTTTTTCTAAGAATTTATACAATCATCACAAAGCCTGTCCGAAATACAAATTGGATAAGGAAATCTAAAATGAAAATAAATACAGTATGAGGGAGACTCTATCAGCTGCGGATCGCCTCCGGATGGTGCAGCCCGCCTAAGTCTCCAAACCAGCCATGTCACTATGAAAGTATCTGTGCAATAAAAATGCACAGCAAGTATAGCATGAGTACAAAAACAACGTGTACTCAGTAAGTTGCCTGCCTAACCTTAAGAGGTAGTGACGAGAGGTCGAATTAGACACCCACTAAAGTCCAACAAATTAATTTAACAGCATATGATGAACACGATAGGCATGTAAAGGTAATAAAGCAGCAAACATATATAAGGCACTGAAATCCAAATAAATACTGAAAGTAAATAAACAGTTACTACTTCCTCATTTCCCCCCAAATATCTTAAATAAACAAATTTCTTCTTTTTTTTCCCCCCACATATCCTAAATAAACAATTACTTCTTTATTTTCCCCCAAATATCTTATCACTTCAAAACCATGAAAACATTTAACGATTCAGCATGCGCATACGGGATGAGGACAACCGGACAGAGCCATCATAATAATCATCTATGTGCACTGCCGAGGGTCGAACGACCCGAACCATAATATTTCTTTGAATCTCGTCGTGGCGTACGGCCCGGTCCAATGAGATTGGGGGAAATAACACCTCCGCTCGCGGAATGTAAATTGCAAAGAGGTCACATGCAGTCATGCACAATCAATAGTCAACCCCGACTACGTCGGGAAAACAAATACCCAAGTAAATGACATGTTTCTGTTTTAAAAATCACAAAATAGTATTTAAATCCTTTTCCGAAATTCACTTGCCAAGTTTTTATAATGTTTAATAATATAACCTATCCGGAAATACAATTGCCCGCGAAGGAAATCAATTCTCTTTTTTAGATGCTTAAGAA
Source organism: Nicotiana paniculata (assembly GCA_005239505.1). Lineage (NCBI taxonomy): Eukaryota > Viridiplantae > Streptophyta > Magnoliopsida > Solanales > Solanaceae > Nicotiana > Nicotiana paniculata. The sequence continues at coordinate 10,499 of ML338864.1, forward strand.
AATAAATTCTAATCTTCCTTAGTCATTCAATTTCAATTTCGGTTATATTAGCAGTCTAATATTACAGACAAGATCACAGGTACAACAGGTAAGGCATGCGAGTGGGTCCTAGGCTACCCGGACATGGCATAATAGTAGCTACACACGGACTCCCGTCACCTCGTGCATACGTAGCCCCTACAGATAGTAACACATACTTACTTAGTTCACCTAGAGGGAATATTCCCCCTCGCAAAGTTAGAAAGGAAACTTACCTCGCTCCAAAATTCCATAACCGGCCTCCAAGCCCTTCTGATGACTCAAATCGTTGTACAACGCTCCGAAACTATCCAAACAACGACAAACCAATGAAAATATACTCTAATATTCGCAACAATTCCAAATTATATAATTTCCCAACTTCGCTCAGTGAAATGACCAAAATGCTCTCGGGCCCACGTTCCCGGAATCCAAAATTTCTCGAAGATACATTCTACCCATAGCTTTACTAGTTCAAATATACAATATACTTTAAATTCCAGGCTAAAATTCGTGGCTAAAAACCCAAATTACAATTTTCTAGGTTCCTTTAAGATTTCCCAATTTCCTACCAATTTCCATGTCTAATCCATACATATAATCTTGTATTTAACTTAAAAACGGGAGGAATTTACTTACCTTGATATGCATGATGAAAATCCCCCTTTGAAGCCTCCCAAAATCTCCATGCCAAAATGAAAATAGTGAGGAAATGGCCAAAATTTCGCATATAAACTAATCTGCCCAGGCCCCAATAATTCTCTGTGTTTGCGACACCCTGAGCGCGTTCACATAGACTCCTCGAGCCAACACTCCGTATTCACGTCCCCTCCCCGCGTTTGCATTGGCCAAAGGGCCCCCAGGCCCCCAACTCCCCCTTCTTCTACGCGTTCGCACACCCGACCCCGCGTTCGCGTAGAGATCACAACCCAAGCCACCGCATTTGCACTCCCTTCTCCGCGAACGCACAAGCCAAACCAGCAGCCCTAAAATTTCCTTCTATGTGATTGCACACAAGGGAACGCGAACGCATTGCACACCAGATACACCAAAAGACAGCAGCAGCAAAACAGAGAAAAATGGTCCGAAATTGCCCTGAAACACACCCGAGGCCCCCGAGACCCCGTCCAAATCACACGACTCAGTCCCCTAACATCCCACGGACTTGCTCGAGGCCTCAAATCCCATCAAACAACGCCTAAATCATGAATCACACTCAAACTCAAACTTTATGAACTTAGAAATTTCCAACTTCTATATCCGATGCCGAAACCTATCAAATCACGTCCGATTGACCCCTAATTTTGCACACAAGTAATATTTGACATTACGAACCTGCTCCAACTTCCGGAATCGCATTCCGACCCCGATATCAAAATTTCCACTTCCGCGCGGATTTCTCAAAAACCTTCAAATTTCTATATTTAGCCAAATGACTCCAAAATGACCTACGGACATCCAAATTCACTTCCGATCGCGCTCCCAACTCAGAAATCACCATAAGCTATTCCCAGACTCGGAATCCCAAATGGATATCAACATCACTGAAATGCGCTCCAGGCTAAACTTAGGAAATTTCTTCAAATATGCTGACTTCCAAATATGCATCGAAATGCTCCTGGATTATCCAAAACCCGATCTGGACATAAGCCCAAGTCCGAAATCATCATACAAACCTGCAGGAACCTTCAAATCCTGATTCGGAGGTCGTTTCCTTGAAATTCCAATCTTAGTTGATTCTTCAAACTTAAGGCTTCTAAAATGAGAATTTTCTTTCCAAATCAACTCTAAACTTTCTGGAATTCAATTTCAACCACACCTACAAGTCATAATACCTTAAATGGAGCTGCTCATGACTTCAAACCGCTGAACGACGCGCTAGAGCTCAAAACGACAGGTCAGGTCGTTACATTTTCCCCCACTTAAATAAACATCCGTCCTTGAACGTGCCAAGAACTACTCTGGAGTTATCTGAAATCACTGTTTAACACCTCGAGCACCTGCCCGTGCTACCACAACCCAATTGAGTACATTATCTTGATCAAATCTGAAGACTTCTTCTTTTATCCATATAATAAGCTCAGAATTTATTCAAACACCTGAACTTTCTCTGCCAGGACTAGTTCCAATATATAACCACCGTATCAACTACTACACGATGTACCAGAACATGACCGCATACCTTTGCTGAATCAGCACCATGCACCGCGTAACTCATCATCTGACCACAATGACACTCCCTGAACCTTAATAGCCAAAATTTCACGAATCTGGTGCTCCCGATGCACCTCATAACAAATATACATATATCCTGCTATAATGCTGACGATACCACCACAACGGAGGAAATGTGCAGAAATTCATACCCAACTGCAGAGTTAACAAATTGTTGAATAACTCATCTTGACTTGAATCATCACCTCATTACGAAACTGAATAGTGGTATTTGTTCTTTAATATACACTTCACATAACCTTATCGCACTGATCCCTGATCCGATAATCTCGTCTCACCCAGTGTGAGCTGCTCAAACAACAAATCACCCCTAACATGACCAACAACCTTTCATGATACCACATCGCGCCGATAGGCCATAACTCGAACATGATAGATAAGAAATGACTCAGGAAAGGACTATTCAACTCACGCAGCTAATATGAACTTTTCTCAGAAAATCGGAAGTAAAACATAAGAAAGAATAAATATAGGAACCTTACTCATCATCACACTGTTGCAGCGTGCAAGCCGATCCGAATAACATACCCGTGGCGATTTGCCACCCGATCCACACATAAAATTTACATAAGAAGATTTATATACGGAGCTGATTTGCTCACTATTACAAATTACTAAATATCGATCATAAGCATGCTATGTGCATAATACCATCCTGGGGAGACTGATAAAGCTGCATGCTACAAAGCTCAAGCACAATATATATATATATATATATATATATATATATACACTCTGGATCTAAAGAGCTATCCTGCTCACATAACATCCCCACTACGTGGGACCTCAACAGATAAGAAATTATCAAGCCGTTTCACAACTCACACGGCACAAATCACAATGTCGCATGAATTTGACGAAGACGGAGCAACATATTCTATTCTAATACCTTTCCATGAAAAAGCGCTCTACTGAAATGAACATGCCTGGCTCATACGGAGCCCATAATCATATTTAAATCCATCCACAAACATCGAGTCTACCTTGCTCACACCAAACTAAGCTAATAGCTTCACCTAGGTCCACATTAATCCGCTTTCTCTCATAATACGCGAGAACAACCATCATAGCCGGGACACACACCCCACAATCCACAACCAAATGAACTGAACGTCTTCCAGGCATAAATTCTCAATTAAGCAATATTGCACTTCTTTATACTCAGTCCAATTCTTCAATCCATCAAGTGACTACATGTCACACTTATACAATTTTCTCGTGGTCACGCTTCCACGACCTTCCACACAAGGTAACAAGTCTGCACATCCACCATTGGCCATACTACGCTGTAAGACAAATCAAGAACCCATAACTAGGGTACAGGGCCTCTTTCACCGAATATCAATCTCAGGTGACACTGAAGATAACACCAGCTTACTCCGAACTTTCTAATCACTTTTTCTTGCTCTTCCGAGCTCATGACATCCTTATTAACACCGAACCGCAATCTCGATTCTTACTCCCAGTTACATACTGGTTACCGCACCTAACATGCCAATATGAGGTGGCATAAAAATTCCATCATAACTTCTGAACCACTAATAGGGTGAACACTTCATCATATAGAAACCTTTTACTTAACTCAATTCAAGAGTACCATCTCAACACATGAGTGAATTCTCACAATCACCCAACATGCAAATCCTTAAGTAGTAGTCTATACCACCATAATCCTTCCGAGATCCGCCTACACCTGACAGACCATAGCACTCAAATGCTCCAACATAAAATCCATTACGACGGCCGATAAGCCCCGCACACACCGGCACAAACCACATGCATAACTTAATCACACCAAAGGAACTGATCACTTCCGTAAATGTGCCATTTGAACCATGGCTAATCAATATATCTTCTTTTAATCATCTTTAATTGCTTCAGAAATAGTAGCAACTTCGTTCAACTCATAGCAAACTCAACCCTCACTCATCCCGAGTGACCTTGATTCACGAGACCATGCTGCCTAAATCCCGTAACCCGTCTCATACCCTCCTCATAATCTTTCTACAATCTGAAGTTTATTTCTCTCACTCCTCCAATACTATCCTGCACGCTGAAACATATCATAGAACATTCCAGCCATCTTCCTTTTTCTCAGAAATTACTCTGCAAAAGCTCGATTCTCGATCATACTGCTGCCTGAAATCCTATAAACATCGCGTTCTTAACTTTTGAACTCACTAGGACCGCTATTGAGAGTCACCCACTCTGACTTGCAGTGAATACAATCAACTCCAAGGATCTTCTAGCACATGAACACCCCTTTCAAGGAAACACGTGATCGAGTCACTATCCTGACAACTCACATATGCCTTAAGAAAAATTCTGAATCTTCCAAAGCCTAACCCTGGCCCGATAGGGCCAACTTTTGCACACATTCATCAAATCCCACGCACAATCACCATTATACTCCTTCCCTTAGCTGTAATAACTTGACAACACGCCGACAATTCGCAACCCTATGATAACACAATCCTGCAAACCAACTGCAGATGGTGGGACTCCCCCACTCAGCCCGAAGCTACTCCTTGCACCACTCTAGACCCTGACGAGATCCTTTCTCCTTTGATAACATGACCTTGCTCAACCAATCCGTCCAATTCCTCCAAATTCTCTCGCTAGCACTCCCTAAATGCTCAGATTCTCTAGCATCATTCACATATTCTGCCTCCTACCGAATATCCACTAGAACCTCTAACAGAGACTTGCCAACCATGCCCCCGCTAACCTATTCACAGGAGATAACCCACCTGTGGAAATCACCCGCGGACACCATCCAACGATGCTGAAATGAACGCTCTCTGCGACTTCAATACCCCATATACGCCCTGCTTCATTTACCAACTTTACTAGCATGTCCGCTCCTCATGGACATCCATTAAATGCGCGACAATATATTCATATTCCAAACTATGCTGCCGCTCCCCCACTTTGCGACTGCTCGACTTCCGCTTCTTACACCTGGCCTCCTAGAAATGGAACCACCGCCTAGCCTCACTTCAAGATCATTCTCTATAGCTCTCAAACCAGCAGATCACCACGACTTTAAACTCTCTGAAGATCATCTTTCTCTAGCTGCCTTCATTATCAACCCTTATCTGGTATTGAACCATCGCACCTCACGATCTCTGCCAACCGCATTCTTAAATACTTCTTCTCAATACTCTGACCCCACACAACCGAAGAAACCATAGCACCGACAAACTTAACACATTCCATTCGATGAATGATGACGACTTCACGTCACAAGTGCTTATCCCACCTCACTTGAAGACAACAAGTATTACTACTTTATCAACCACAACCGGACCATTAATAATCCATATGCCTTTCCTCTGCCGGAACTAAAATACCAAAATCTAAAAATCACACTCTGAGAAGACCTCCCTTCAAACCAATCATCACCCCCAACATACGGGCAAGCATTCTGTAATCATATCGACATCGCGCGATAACCAATCGCAAGCATCATCACTACCTGAGCATAGACTTAAGGCTCTTAGAAACACAACTACTGAGCTGAAACAACATATTATTTTTTTCCTAGGCCATAATAACATCCCCAACCAATTACACATGGAAACATCTCGAATTACATCCGTAGCACCATTTCAATTCCTCAAATTCCTGATTCAAAGCAAGCGCTTCGTGACGCGTAAGATTGAGTAGGAATTAACTTAGGCATAATCCCTAAAGGAATCAAACAAGATTTATATACGGATCTGATTTGCTCACTATTACAAATTACTAAAGATCGATCATAAGCATGCTATGTGCATAATACCATCCTGGGGAGACTGATAAAGCTGCATGCTA
>ML338865.1:531-28293 GCA_005239505.1 Nicotiana paniculata
GAGAAGTAAATTCACCGACGGGGGAAACCATAACCTTAGATCTTTATTACAATTGTTTACACCTTAGCGTAGTTAATCTTTAGTTTTAGTAATTTAAATAACATCAAGTGACAGTTGAGTATTCTAACAGCTTGCTTGATACGTAAATTCCCCGTGGGATCGACTCTAGACATAATACCCCGGATTATATTTACAACGCCTGCTTAGTCTTTTATTAGACATAGTTGAGCGTGATAATGGTCTGACTGAGGAGGCCTGAATGAACGGCCCCTGCCATGCTAAAACTGCCCCTGGAAGGAGCACCACTAGAACCACACGATCCACGAGTCTTCTTGGCCTCTCTCTCTACCCACTCCTGGCGGTGAACCGACTCAATATCTCGAGCAATATCAACAACCTGCTCGAATTTAGCATCTGATACTCTCTCCCGGGTCATGAAAAGGCGAAGCTGATAAGTAAGGCCATCTACAAACCTCCTAATCCTCTCCCTATCAGTAGGGACCAACTCGGTGGCATGACGAGCTAACTCCGAAAATCGTATCTCATACTGCGTCATTGATAGCTCCCCCTGACACAACTGCTCAAAATGCATGCGTTGCTCCTCCCGGTGAGATTGGGGTACATACTTATCCAAGAATATAGTGGAGAACTGCTGCCAGGTAAGGGGTGCTGAACCAATAGGCCTACGCCTATCAAAAGACTCCCACCAAGTGAAAGCAACACCAGAAAACTGAAAGGTAGCAAATGAGACCCCACTGGTCTCCAAAATCCCAGCAGTACGCAGCATCCTCTAGCACTTATCTAGAAAAGCCTGGGCATCCTCGCCCTCAGCACCACTGAATGTCGGAGACTGTAGTCTACTAAACCTCTCCAGCCTACGCTGCTCATCATCTAGCATAGCTGGGACCACGAAGCCCTGAACTGGAGAAACCGGCTGGGCTGGAACCGTACCCGGTGTCTGCTGGCCCTGAGTAGCCTGCTCAGTTGTCCGGGCAACTGGAGTCTGAATGCCTCCCCCGACCTGAGAAGTAGCGGCAACTGCCTGAGCAAGGGTGATACACACCGTCAAGATCTGAGCCAAGGTCTCCTGAAGACTTGGAATAACAATAGGCACCGCCGGTGCCTGAGCCTGTCCTGTTGGAGTATCTGTGGCGGAAACCTGATCCTGAATAGTAGGGGGATCAACTGATACTGCCCTGGCTACTGCACGGGATGGCCCCCCGCAGCCTTGACCCCTCGCTGGTCTAGCCGGTGGCTGATCGCCCTGATCGGTGGAGCAAGTCCTCACCATCTGTGAGAGAATGAAACAACAGAAGTTTAGATTTCCATAACCAATCAAATGGCACGATAAAATTCAAGAAAAATGAGATTGTTCCTAAGGGTTCTATAGCCTCTCGAAGATAAGTACAGACGTCTCCGTACCGATCCGCAAAACTCTACTAAACCTATTCATGACCGTCGAGTCCTATGTGACCTAGGCTCTGATACCAACTTATCATGACCCCAAATCCTACGACGGCCGTGATGACGCCTATCATGGAACTAGGCTAGCCAACTATTTCAGATTATCAATATATCCGATAATTTCCCCAAAAATTTAGCAGATTTTAAAAATATCAAAAAGAGACAAAACAAATACACACTTCCCAAAAACCTGGAGTCAGTTGTCATGAGCCTCTAAGACTGAAAATACAATGTACAACATAGTGACTTGCTACAACAAAAGTCTGAGGTACAAAATACCAAAAGATACTATAATCTGAGGGAAGGAAATGAGGTGAGCTGGGGACACTGAGCAGCTACCTCAATACTCGAACAACTCCAAGCTCGTCCAAAAATCAACTAGTGAGATAGTCCGGTACCTGGATCTGCACACAGAGGTGCAGGGAGTAACATGAGTACGCCAACTCAGTAAGTAATCAATGTAACTAAAAACTTGAGTGTAGTCACGAGAAACTAAATCATGTAAATCCATATAATGAATAACAGTGGGAATGAATAAATCAAGTCAGAAATCTACAATTCCTAATATTTCATAAAACTCTAGTTTCCATTTAAAAATCCCGTATGAAAACTTTTGTCCAACATTTATTATTAGAGGCTCAGTGTAAAGAAGAGTGAAAAACAACATTTTCATAAAATATAAGCCCCTCGGGCACAATAGCACTCACAATAAAGCCTCTCGGGCAAGCCACTCAGTCACTCGTGACTCCACTATCAGTATCTCATGCTCTCACACTACACTCGTACGTAGTAAGTACCATGAACACACACAACCGCTGCGACGGGTAGCCCGCTCCACTACATATATATATATATATATATATATATATATATATATATATATATACACACACACACACCTGCTGCGGCGTGCAGCCCGATCCATATATATAACATTTATTGCTGCGGCGTGCAACCTGATCCATATAATAGTCTACTGCGCTCAGTGGGGGTTTACAGACTCCTGGAGGGGCTCCTTCAACCCAAAGGCTATATCTACTGCGGCGTGCAACCCGATCCAATATGTATACTGCTGCAGCGTGCATCTCGATCCATATATAGCATATATTGCTGCGGCGTGAAACCCGATCCATATATGTATAATCTATATATCTGCGGCGTGCTGCCCGACCCACATATAATATATGACACATATATTGCTGCGACGTGCAGCCCATCCCATAACTATCTTCACATACTCGGCACTCGGCCTAACACATATATACTGCTTCGGCGTGCAACCCGATCCATAGCTATCCTCACATACCCGACTCTCGGCCTAACTCAGTCACCCTCACAAGACACATGGGCAGTTCATCTCGACTCACGGGACTCAGCCCAAAATACTTCTCATAATTTTCGAAGCAGCGTGATAACAATGAAAATAACAACAAGTAGGAAACATGACTGAATTAACAATTTGTTCTAACATGATAAGGGTAGAATAGTGTAAAAGTAACCCAAACATGGAAAAATACCCTGAGGGTCTAAACAGATCGGCACAAGGCCCCAAACATGGCTCACAACCCATAAACAAGTATAAACTTCTGAAAGACAGGTTGTCGTAAGGTTCAAATCGAATATGCAGCTTAATAGTCGCTACGGGACGGACCAAGTCACAATCCCTATCGGTGCACGCCCCCACGCTCGTCACCTAGCATGTGCGTCACCTCATTTATCAACACAATAACAAATAACGGGGTGTCATACCCTCAGATTTTAGAGTTACAATCGTTACTTACCTCAAAACATCCCAAAAGCTATTCCGCGATGCACTTGCCCCTCGAATTGGCTCCCAAGTGCTCCGAATCTAACCAAAATCAGATTAACATCATCAATATACGCTAACGGTTTAAAACCCAATCGAAAGATATAAATTTTAACCCAATTCTCAAAATTCGGCGAAATCTGAGCCCCGGGCCCATGTCTCGGAATTCAATAAAATTTACATCACTAGAATCCTCATCCTCCCACGATTCTATAAATACCAAAAACTCCACAATCGGACCATAATTGCCCACTCAAATCACCAAAAGAATATCCAAATTTCCTCCCCATCCTTCCCAACCTTTTTCCACTTTAATTCTTCAAATTACAAGCCTAATCCGAAAAAAATAGCATAGAAACGAGTTTTATAATCCGGGAACTTACCTCCACTGAAGACCCTCGAATACCTTCTTCAATTTGCTCTCAACTCAACTCAATCCGCATGCAACAATGGAGGAAATGCCAAGATATTCACGGAGGCACTTTTTATACCGTTCTGCCCAGTTAATCCGCACCTGCGGACCCTCACCTGCGGTCCCAGGTGCGCACCTGCGAAATCCCACTAACAGTCCAATTCTCTCACCTGCGATCCCTTTTCCGCACCTGCGGTTTCGCAGGTGCACCCTATGCTTCACACCTGCGGATTCCTTCTGCCTGGCCTATCTTTGCACCTGCGGCTGCCCTTCCGCAGATGCGGCCACATCAGAAGATTCATACCAGCAACTATTTGCTGCAAATTTCCTATGTTCAAACCCCCGTTAACCATCTGAAATCAATCCCGAGCCCCTCGGCGCCCCAACCAAACATACCAACACACCCCATAGCATCATTCAAACTAAGTCGAGCCTTCGAAACAACAAAAACAACACAAAAACACCAATATTACATCAAATTCAAACCTATGAACTTTGAAACTTCTAAATCTCGCCAATGATGCCGAAATGAACCAAAACACATCCGATTGACCTGAAAATTTGCACACATATCGAAAATGACATTAAGAACCTGCTCCAACTGTCGAAATTCCATTCCGACCCGTATAGCCTATTTTCCACTGCCGACCGGAAATCGCCAAAAACTAACTTCACCAATTCAAGCCTAATTCTACACCTGACATCAAACTTCATTCCGAACACATTCCTATGTCCCAAATCACCTAACGAAGCTATCCGAGCCATAAAATCCGCATTCCATGGTCATTTACCAATAATTCAACTCTTTGTTTGACTTTTCAATTATTAGGCTACTTTAAGAGGCTAAGTGCCTCTGTTCTCACCACGACTACTCCGAACCCAAACCATCCGACCCAACACAACATAAACAGGCTAAGCAATATATGATAAAGTAGAAATGGGGAAAACATGGCTAATCTCACGGAACGACAGGCCGAGTCGTTACAGTAAGCGAGGGCTGTTGATCTCTCAAGATCAACGACCAGGATTAAAATAATTGAGCGGGGCAGGTCATTTAGTGGGTCGCTGCCGGGTTAGACTGAAGGGGTGGTTTGGTTTGGGCTAAAGGGATTGGGCCAGGGATTTTGCCCATTTGGGCAATTAAATTGGTTTGGAAAGTGGCTTATTTTGGGCCAGCTTTTAAAATAACCAAAATTAATTAAAATAAAATTGTTAAAACTCTAAGAAATAGTAAAAAATATTATTTATGAAATAAAATAATTAAAATAATAACTCAATATTATAAAAACATAAAATGATATTTTGGCATGAATGATATAATAAATGCAATTGTTTTTGTAAAATATAGGCTATTATTGCAACTATTATAGAAAGTAGTAAAAATGCAAATATAATTATGTAAAAATGGGATAACATATTATAAAATGCATGTGGAAATAAATAGTAAATTTGGATGATTAGGTCACCCAAAAATGATTTGAAGGGATAATTAAAAATATTTGAGTAATTAAAATGCAAGAAAAAAAAATTAATTTAAAGCTTTAAAATTATAGAAAATACTTACATAACCCCTATAAGTTGGGTAATGGTGCAAAATGATATTTGAAAGTATATAAGATACTTTATAAAATATGAAGGCAAAATTAGATATCAACACCAGATGGTAGTTAACCAAGTGTATGGAATTTTCGACATGAAGGAAGAACACATGCAACAAAATTGCTTGCACGATTCAGAGAATGGTCAATCATAGATATTCCAAGAGAAGAGAATATGGAAGCAGATGCACTAGCTAATTTGGGATCGTCCATGAAAATGAAAGGGTCTCATTCGGTACGATCGTCCAACTTCATCATTTGGTGTTGGACGTGGATGGCTATAGCGAGGTAATTTCGACCAACTTGGTCTGGGACTAGAGGAACGAGTTCATCGAGTATCTCCGGCACGGTAAATTACCTGAAGACCCGAAGGCGTCCCGAGCAATGCGAACCAAAGCAGCTCGCGATTGCCTTGTAAATGGGCAGTTATACAGAAGATCATACCAAGGACCAATGTCCCAGTGTCTGGGGGCCTTGGAGGAAGATTACGTAGTGAGGGAAGTCCACAAAGGAGTTTGCGGGAATCACTCTGGTGCAGATTCGTTAGTTCTAAAGTTGATCTGCGCAGGTTATATTGACTGCAGATAGAGCAAGAAGCAAAGGCGTTCATTAAAAAATGTGACAAATGTCAATGACATGCGCAGTTGACGCACCAACTGGCAAAAATTTTGCATTCGGTGCTGTCCCATGGCCATTCATGAAATGGGGGATGGACATAGCTGGTCCTCTGTCATGGGGTCCCGAAAAGGTAAGATTTCTTTTACTATTAATTAATTACTTCATTAAATGGGTTGAAGCGGGTCCTTACCAAAATATCGGTGAATGCGAAGTGGTCGACTTCATACGGGACCACCTAATCTGCCGATTCAAAATATCAAAGGAAATTTCTTATGACAACAGATCGCAATTCATAGGTTCAAAGGTCACACAAATTTTGGAAGGATTGAAAATCATGAGAATTACATCTTCATCGTACCATCCAATTGCTAAAGGACAAGCAAAATCAACCAAAAAGATAAATATTCGGAACCTTAAAAAGAGGTTAGAAGGTGTTAAGGGCAAGTGACCAGATTAGCTATCAGGAGTGCTTTAGGCATATCGAAAAACAACAAAGTCAAGCATGGGAGAAACTCCTTTCTCTCTCGTGTACGACACGAAGTCTCTGATATCGATAAAAGTGGGGGAACTGACTTTAAGGTTTTACCGAACAAATGAAGAAGCAAACAATGAAGCGTTACCGGGAAAGTTGGACTTGCTCGTTGAACATAGGGACTTGGCGTATGTGAGGATGGTGGATCAAAAGCAAAATATTGAAAACTATTACAATCATAGTGACAATCTCCCTTACTTCATGGTAGGAGACTTGGTTTTAAGAAAGGTGAATTAGAGCACTCTGGAAGTCAATGCTAGGAAGCTAGGACCAACATGGAAAGGTCCTTATCGGGTTTCGGCTATCACCAATAAAGGGTCGTACAAGTTGGAAAATCAAGATGGAGCCAAATTACCCAGCAATTGGAATATGACTCACCTCAAAAAGTATTATTACTGATGGATCCTACCAATATTGAAAGTATGTGCTGCACTTTTTTTTTCCTTTGACCAGTTTTTGTCCTAATTGGGTTTGTATGGTAGGATTTTTAACGAGGCAACAACGGAAAGCATACTACGAAGGAAGCATCATCAGTAAAGGCAAGACCTTTAAATATCAAGGCACAAGATTTTAACATTGATGGTAAACGGCTATGTGGATGGTTAAATAATCTTTGGTTTAATGGAAAGCTTTGCCTTCCATCACTAAAAAAGGATTATTTAAATATATACAAGTTATTTTCACCGGTGAAGCAAGACTGCCAGTGTTCGAATTCTCATGCTTTGTATTCGAATGCTGTGTGTGTGTGTGTGTGGGGGGGGGGGGGGTATAGTATATAATACGACACCAAGGATGACACAAAAACTGGGGACTGTTAGAACCAGGATCATATTATCTCATCAGGACCAGAGACTGCATGATCAGCACCGTAGAAATAGGTTGTACAAGTTAGTCACATGAATGACCAGTTTTTTAAGCAAATGTATGCTTATGTACTTTTAAAGATAGAAGGAATAAAATGAATTTCTTTTAATTTTATTTTATTTCTTGTCCAAATGATGGGTTAATTTTATTTTTTGAAAGTCATCTAAAACATCATACGTTTGTGCCAGAATGAACAAGAGACGTCCTTTTCAAGAGCACCATAAACATAAGGGCCCTCTCTTATGAAACCCTCATAGTAAAGGGTAGATTCATGAAGAGTTTATGCGCGGAATCAAAAGCTATCAGATGAAAATAGAGATGAAGCTTTAATCGACCAAACGTAGAAGGAATATTTTTACATAATACCTAAGAAAAAAGTTCTTTATTTATCAAGTGCCAAAATTGATGAAAGGTTTGGCTTATTTACAAAGCACCAAATGAAATATATAGAAAAAGAAAAGAAAACAAAGTTATGCATCATTGATGTCACGACCCAAAATCCTAACTCAGGTCGTGATGGCGCCCAACACCGGGGTTAGGCAAGCCAACACTCAGATTACTAAGGATTTTCCCATATTTGATTAAACATCCCAACACGTGCCAAGTTTTAAAGTTCAAAACATTAATTGAAAAAGCTAATTAGCCAATTTAACAAAAAGTTGTCATAAAGAGGCATGGTCCAATATATATATACAGACTCGCAAACCATAATATCTACCACGTGTTTGGAAGGGAACTAGCGTCACAAGTCCTACGGGCATACTAACAGAATATACAAAAGATATAATATAACTGTCCCACTGTCTGGAAGAAATAGACGGGAATAACAAAATAAACTCCATGGTGCTGCCGAGGATCGTCAGGAGAAGCAGCTCGCCGTGAAGTCAGGTCCAGTCTATACTCAGAATCGAGCTCCGGTTTGATAACCGGATGCACCAACCTCAGGACCTGTACAATTAAGTACATAAGCGTAGCATGAGCACATAAATAAATATGTACCAAGTAAGTATCCAGCCTAATCTCGAAAAAGTAGTGATGAGAGGTCGACTTGACACTCACTAGGGTCCAACAAGATAATTAACAAGATATGGTAACAGCAATAGGCATACGAGGATGATAAGACAGTAAACATTGAAGTAACCGCAATACAAGTAAAAGCTGGAAGTAAACAAACAATTACTACTTCATTTTCTTTTTCCCAAATATCTGCTCACTCAATATCCATGAAAATCATTAACAATTTAGCATACGCATACGAGATAAGGACAACCGGCCTGAGCCATCATAATAAACATATTTGTGCACTGCTGAGGGTCGAACGACCCGAACCATAATATATCTTTCAATCTCGCCGTGGCGTACGGCCCGCTCCCATGAGAGTGGGCAAAATAACACTCCGCTCGCGGAATGTAAATTGCGAAACGGTCGCATGCACACACAATATTCTTCATAAATTTACTTTCCAGTGAACAATTCCTTTAAATTCTCAAATTCCATGATCTTAGAGAAACAAAGCCGCACTGTGACATAAATTCATAAAGCATATAGTTCATTTCAAGGAAAAACACAAGGCATGGTGTACGCCTAACTACCCGGACATAACAATAATAGCCGCTACGTATGGACTCTCGTCACTTTGTACGTACGTAGCCCCCACAAACATTAGCACATAGTCATTTAAATCACCTGGGGGGACAATTCCCTTTTACAAGGTTAGAAAGAAGACTCACCTCGTGTCGAACCTACTCTCCAGGTCAAGAACGCGCCTGAAACTCCAAACTCGTCACCCAAGGTCTCGAAACTAGCCAAATGTTACATAAATATATAAATTTACACTCAAAAGTATGGAATTCTCCTATTTACTTCGTCATTTCATCCTACTTGAAGAAATCTCAAAATTCATCCCCAGGCCCGCATGCTCGGATTTCGGAAATGTTTGAAGGAATCAATTACCCATAACCTAAGGATCGTTAATATGTGGGTTTTGTATGATTTCATGGATAATTAACCGGTAATTCCCTAAATTTTCATAAAGCCCTAGGTTACTACCCAAATCCTTGATTTTCACTAATTAGGTAGTTAATTTGACTAGGAATTCATGCATTAAACTAACATTAGGGTAGAATTCACTTACCTTTTAGTAGCTAGGTCGTGGAGCTTTTTCCCAAGTTTTCAAGGTCGTCTATGGTGGAAGAAAATAGAGTGAAATGAATAAATCCTATTTTTTAAAGTACTCACTGCGTGCAGTGTTTCCGCACCTATGATCTCGCACCTGCGAGTAAAGGCTCGCACCTGCGGAACTAGGACAAGGGGCCTGGGCTCGCACCTGCGGAACTGAGTCCGCACCAGCGGCTCCGCACCTGTAGGAAAGAGCCCACACCTGCGAGAAGAGGGCAGCCCATCTGGAGGTCGCACCTGCAAGGCTGGGACCGCAGGAGCGATCCCGCACCTGTGATTGGAAAACCGCACCTTCGGTCACACCAGAACAGGTGCACCAGGAATTGCTTCAGCTGGTTGTTAGCCTCGTATGGTGCCCGAGAGGCACCTGGGCCCACCCGAGCCCCCGTCCAAGTATATCAACAAGTCCCAAATAATAATACGGATTCGCTCGAGCCTTTGTAACATTCAAAACAACGCTAAAACTCAAAATCACATCTCAAAACCCTAAAGATCAAACTTAATAACTTCAATTTCTTGAATTTGCTAACAATGCGCCGAATCGACCTATAATACTCTGAATGACACCAAATTTTGCAAGCAAGTCTTAAATGAAAATAAGCCGCTATGGGAAGTTTCATTTAGGGGAATGGGGTCCGATAAAAAAAAACGACCGATCGGGTCGTTACAATTGCCGCCAGAGCTCGAACGGAAAGATCGATCTGCATTTCCCCTCGTAGATGAAGGCAGATTCACTACCCGTTCAAGACATTCGTTGTCACGACCCGATTTCCTCTTTGAAGGCATCGTGATGACACATTGTTTCTACGACTAGGTAAGCATAATCGTGGAAAAACACATATTAAATAAAGGCAATAGAAATAAAGACGAAATAAGTGAGTCTACAATGAAAAACCTCGCCACTTGGCGCATATAAAATACAACTTTTTCCAAAACCCGAAACATCACTTTAGTCACAATCTATGTCTCAAAATAACTCTATACAATGAGAGGGAATTTACATGAAAAGGAAATCTATCTAAATCTGGAGTGGAAGGAGACTCGAAGGACTCTGCGGACGCGTCAGAATTATCTTTCGGTCTCCTAAAACTGCTGCTCGGACCCCTAGCCACGAAACTGAGCGCTGATACCTGGATCTGCACACAAAAAACATATGCAGGAAAGGGGCATGAGTACACCACAAATTGGTACCCTGTAAAAGCCAAGCCTAATCCCAATCGAGTAGTGACGAGGTCAGGTTAAGGCTCTACTGGATTTTTATAGTAAAACAATATAAAAAAAATGTGAACAGAGAGGTATAACAAGCTAAGGCAAATCAGTAGAAACAATGAGAAAAAAGGAAATAATAACAGGGAGCTCTCGTCTTAGCACAATATATATCACAATAATAAGTATGCAATGCAGTACAGGGGGAAAGCTCCCGGAATCTCGTCTGTAGTCCCAATTTAAATATGCAATGCACTATCGAGGGAAAGCTCCCGGAATCTCGTCTGTAGTCCCAATTTAAATATGCAATGCACTATCGAGGGAAAGCTCCCGGAATCTCGTCTGTAGTCCTAATTTAAATATGTTATGCAGTACAGGGGGAAAGCTCCCGAAATCTCGTCCATAGTCCCAATTTAAACATGCTATGCAGTCAGGGGGAATGTTCCCGGAATCTCGTCCGTACTCCCAATTTAAATATGCTATGCAGTACAATACAAGATATAATTTTTATTTAAAACAGTTCAGGAAAATCACAGGAAAAATATGGATAAACTACCTAAGCATGGTACATATAATAATTGCTAGGGAAAAATTCAAGTAAAATAGGTAGGCATGCTATTTCCTAATCAAAACTACATAGTCGATACAAGAATCAGTTAAATAGGAGTGAAATGATTTAAGTCATGGAGGAAAAATGGAGTCTTTGCAACAATGGCCCGTGTACATACTCGTCACCTCACGCACACGACGCCCAATCATCATGAACAGTATTAAAACAACCTAGGGGAAGTCCCTAACATAGAGTTAGGCAAGCTACTTACCTCAACTACGCTACTCAACTCGAAATCACGCTCTTGCCACGAGTATCCAACTCCGAATGGCCCAAATCTATTCAATTCGATTTCATAATGTAAATATCACTTTAAGGAATCAAAATAGATAATAAATTCGAGGCTAATACGCAAATTTAAGAAAATCGCCCAAAAAGTCCCCCGGGCTCACTCAAAACAAGAATCATCGAAAACCGACGACAAAATCCTATTAAATTCTCGGATTTTCTAATTAGGCATGATTTTTCACCTAAATCCCTTAATTTCATGGAAGAAATGTCCATAGATTAAAGATGTACAAAGGGAACAGGGTTAGGAATCGTTACCTATGAAGCTTATCCTCAAAACTCACCCCAAATCGCCCACACCCGAGCTCCAATTGATTTTTGAATTTATGAAATTCAAGCCCTCGAATATGATATAATTGCCTAGCGATTTATGAACCTGCGCCCCTTGGACCGCACCTGCGGAAATTCCATCGCAGGTGCGAAAACCCACTAAAAGGCCTTGGGCCGCACCTGCAGTCAATTGGCCGCATCTGCCTCCGCATCTGCGGAAAACCAACCGCAGCTTCAAGGACTAAGTGATTTGGCCAAGTCCGCACCTGCGTGTCCGCACCTGCGGAAGGTCCATCGCAGGTGCGAGACATCAGAACCAACAATGGTTCAACTGTTCTTGCAAGTTCTAAATTCACCCGTTGAGCATCCGAAACATCCCCGAGGCCCCCGGGACCTCAACAAAACTTACCAACCAGTCCTAATACCTTATCCAAACTTAGTCGAGCCTCCAAAACACATCACATAACACTAAAATCACCAATTATACAATGATTCAAGCCTAAGAACTTATGAAATTTCCAAAATCTACAACCGATGCCGAAACACATCAAAACTAGTCCTAATGACCTCAAATTTTACACACAGGTCACAAATGATACAACAGACCTACAGCCACTCTCGGAATTCCATTCCAAGCCCGATATCTAAATTCCACCTATCAGCCGAAATCGCAGAAATTCTAACTTTCGTCAATTGAAGCCTAAATCTACTATAGACCTCGAAAGCACACACCAGACATGCTCCTAACTCTGAAATCACCCAGCGAAGCTCACAGAGTCGACGAAATCCCACTCCGGACGCGTCTTCCCACAGTTCCAACTATGGTCCGATTTTCTAAGGCTTAAACTCACATAGAAGGACTATGTGTCCAAATACTCTCCGAATTTCACCACTCAATGTTCCAACAAGTCCCAAAAGCAGAAATAGACATGGGGAAAGCAGTTATTAGGGGATCAGGGCGCAAACTCTCAAACGACCTACCGGGTCGTTACATTCTCCCCCTCTTAAGAAAATCGTTTGCCCTCGAACGAGTATAGAGACATACTTGAAGCTGTGAAAAGATGAGGGTACTAACTGAGCGTATCCTTCTCGGTCTCCCAAGTGGCCTCCTCGACTGGCTGACCCCTCCACTGAAACTTTATTGATGCAATATCCTTTGACCTGAGCTTCCTGACCTATCAATCCAATATAGCTACTGGCTCCTCAACATATGAAAAATCCTTGCCCAACTGGATTGAATTGAAATCCAAAACATGAGTCGGTTCACCGTGATACTTCCGGAGCATGGAGATATGGAATACCGGATGAACCCCTACTAGGCTAAGAGGCAGGGCTAGCTCATAAGTAACCTCCCCAACACGTCGCAACACCTCAAAAGGGACAATATATCTCGGACTCAGCTTGCCCTTCTTCCCAAACTTCATGACGCCCTTCATAGGCGATACCCGAAGCAAAACCCGATCACCAACCATAAATGCTAAATTACGAACCTTCCAATCCGCATAACTCTTCTGCTTGGAATGAGCTGTGCGAAGTTTCTCCTGAATCACCTTTACCTTGTCCAGGGCGTCCTGGACCAAATCTGTACCCAACAATCGGGCCTCACTCGACTCAAACCATCCCACTGGGACCCGGCACCGTCTACCATACAAAGCCTCATACAGCGCCATCTGAATGCTGGATTGGTAGCTGTTATTATAAGCAAACTCTGCAAGTGGCAACTATCGGTCCCATGACCCTCCGAAATCCATCACACAGGCACAAAGCATATCCTCAAGGATCTGAATTGTGTGCTCGGACTACCCGTCCGTCTGAGGGTGAAAGGCTGTATTCAATTCTACTCTGGTGCCCAGCTCCTACTGAATGGCTCTCCAGAATCATGAAGTGAACTGTGTACGTCTGTCTGAAATGATAGATATTGGAATACCATGGAGGCAAACAATCTCTCTGATATAAATCTCCGCCAACCTCTCGGAGGAGTATGTAGTCAACAAAGGAATGAAATGGGCTGACTTAGTCAGCCGATCCAAAATCACCCAAATAGCATCGAACTTCTTCAAAGTATGAGGAAGTTCAACCACGAAGTCCATGGTGATCCGCTCCCACTTCCACTCTGGAAGCTCAATCTGCTGAAGCAACCCTCCCGGTCTCTGATGCTCATATTTGACTTGCTGACAGTTGAGACACTTGGCCACAAACTCCACTATATCCTTTTTCATCCTTGTCCACCAATAGTGCTGTCTCAGATCCTGGTACATCTTCGAGGTACCCGGATGAATAGAATACCGCGAGCTATGGGCCTCTTCCAGAATCAACTCCCGAAGCCCATCCACATTGGGCACACAGATCCGACCCTGCATCCTCATCACACGGTCATCTCCTATAGTCACATCCTTGGCGTCACCTCGCCGAACCCTATCCTGAAGAACCAGAAGGTGGGGATCATCATACTGGCGCTCTCGAATGCGGTCATAAAGAGAATACCGAGCCACCACACAAGCTAAAACCTGACAAGGCTCTGAAAGGTTCAACGTCGCGAACTGACTGGCTAAGGACTGAATATCTAAGGCTAAGGGCCTCTAAATTGCCGGAAGATATGCCAAACTCCTCAAACTCTCCGCTTGGCGACTCAAGGCGTCGGCCACCACATTGGCCTTCCCCGGGTGGTATATAGTGATATCGTAGTCCTTTAGCAAGTCCAACCATCTTCGCTGGCGCAAATTGAGATCTTTGTGCTTGAATATGTGCTGCAAACTCCGATGATCAGTGAAAATCTCATAGGGAACACCGTATAAATAATGACGCCATATCTTCAGGGCGTGAACAATCGCTGCCAACTCGAGATCATGAGTTGGATAGTTCTTCTCATGCACCTTCAACTGTCTGGACGTGTAGAGGCAATCAACCGGTTGTCCTGCATCAACACCACTCCGAGGCCAATCCTCGAACCATCACAATAGATGGTATAGGACCTTGATCCCGTAGGCAATACCAACACTGGAGCTGAAGTCAGGGCTGTCTTGAGCTTCTGAAAGCTCTCCTCACACTCCTCAGTCCACCTAAACGGAGCACCCTTTTGAGTCAACCTGGTCATCGGTGCTGTAATGGATGAAAAACCCTCCACAAAACGGTGATAGTACCCAGCCAAACCAAGGAAACTGCGGATCTCCGTGGCAGATGACGGTCTAGGCCAACTCAGCACCGCCTCCACCTTCTTCGGATCTACCTTGATCCCATCCCAAGACACTATGTGGCCCAAGAATGCCATTGAGTCAAGCCAGAACTCACATTTAGAGAATTTTGCATACAATCTCTTGTCCCTCAAAGTCTGAAGCACAGTCCTCAAATGCTGCTCATTATCTTCCCGTGACCGGGAATACACCAAGATGTCGTCAATAAATACAATGACGAAGGAATAAAGATAAGGCTGGAACACACTATGCATCAAATGCATAAAAGTTGCTGGGGCATTGGTCAGCCCAAATGACATAACAAGAAACTCATAGTGGCCATATCTGGTCCTGAAGGCAGTCTTCGGGATATCCGGCTCCCAAATCTTCAATTGATGAAAGCCAGAACGCAGGTCAATCTTGGAGAATACCCTGGAACGCTGTAGCTGGTCGAATAAATCATCAATGCGAGGCAAAGGAAACTTGTTCTTCACAGTGACCTTGTTCAACTGTCGATAATCAATACACATACGCATAAAACCATCCTTTTTCTTCACAAAAAATATTGGAGCACCCCAAGGTGATACACTGGGTCTGATGAAACCCTTATCAAGAAACTCTTGTAACTGCTCCTTCAACTCCTTCAACTCAGGAGGAGTCATACGGTAAGGAGGGATAGAAATGGGCTGAGTGCCCGACAGCAAATCAATTCCGAAGTCAATATCTCTGTCGGGCGGCATACCCGGAAGGTCAGCTGGGAATACATCAGGAAAGTCCTTAGCTATTGGAGCTGACTCAACTGGAGGGGTATCAACACTGGCATCTCCCACATAGGCCAAGTACGCATCACACCCCTTCTCAACCATCCGCTGAGCCTTAAGAAATGAAATGATCCTGCGGGGAGTATACTCTAAGGTACCTCTTCACTCAAACCTCGGCAAGCGTGGCATAGCCAGTGTCACGGTCTTAGCGTGACAATCAAGAATAGCATAATGGGGAGACAACCAGTCCATGCCCAAGTTAATATCAAAATCTACCATGCTGAGTAATAATAAATTAGCCCTGGTCTCAAAACCACTAAGAGAAATCAAACACGACCGATATACGCGGTCCACAACTAGAGAATATCCCACAGGAGTAGATACATAGACAAGGGAAATCAAAGTACCCCGAGATATCCCCAAATATGGAGCAAAATAAGAGGACACATATGAATACGTAGAGCCTGGATCAAATAATATTGATGCATCCCTATGGCAGACATGGATAATACCTGTGATGACCGAGTCTGAAGCAATAGCCTCGGAATGGGCTGGAAGGGCATAGTATCTGTCCTGGCCTCCCCCTCTAGGGCGACCTCTACCTCCCTGACCCCCACCTAGAGCTGGTTGAGGAGGTGGAGTGGCAACCGGGGCTCGAAGAATAGCCGGAGGACCCGGCGGAGCACGTGGAGGCTGATAAGACTGTGCAGGCGCACCCCTCCTGGCCCTGGGGCAATCTGTAATCAAGTGACGAGTGTCACCACACTCAAAAAAACCCCTCGGAGGACGCTGCGGCTGAGATTTAATAGAAGCTGGCCTGCTGGGCTGGTCGGAAATTGCACCTCGAACTGGAGGCATACTGGATACTGGCGGTGCATAGGAACTCCTGAGGTCTAGGAGGAGCTAGAATACCACTGGTTGCTGGAAGGGCTGAATGAACAGGGCGGCCCACAAATCCCCTACCGTGGCGTGCTGCTGGTGCACGAGCTCTTAAAAATGGCCAGTCTCTGGAGACCTCTTGGCCTCCCTCTCCTCTTTGTCCTGAGCGAACATGCCCTCTACTCTCCTGGCAATGCTCACTGCCTGCTAGTAAGTGATATCCATCTCCAACTCTCTGGCCATACTGGTCCGAATACTAGGATGGAGTCCCTAGATTAAAAGGCGAACCCGCTCTCTGATTGTGGCAACCAAGGCTGGGGCATGCCGAGCTAACTCACTGAAACGGACTGCATACTCCAATACAGTCATAGAACCCTAGCGCAGCTGCTCAAACTCCACGCGCCAAGTATCCCTGAGGCTCTGAGGGACATACTCTCGTAAAAACATCTCTGAAAATTGAGTTCAAGTGAGTGAGGCTGCCTCGTTCGGACTACGCAGATCATAGGCCCGCCACCACTGATATGCCGCTCCACTCAGCTGGAAAGCGGTGAAAGAAACCCCAATGGTCTTCACAATGGCCATAGTGCGGAGAATACGATGACACTCCTCAAGAAATCCCAGAACGTCATCTGAAGCTAGTCCGCTTAAAGTAGGTGGATGGTACTTCTTGTACCTCTCGAGTCTGAGCTGCTCGGCCTCAGAAGCCACTGCCCTAGCATCATGCTGAACTGGAGCCGCTGGGGGCATATGAATATACTCCAGGGCCTGATCAACCTGGCCCCTCTGATCAGGAGTGCGGGCTGCGGGAGTCTGTGCCCCTCCTGCGGCCTGAGATGTAGTGGGAGCTATCGGAAATAGTCTCGCCTGTGCTAGAGTACTGAACATGCTCATGAGCTGAGCGAAGGTCTCCTGCAAGGCTACAACAGAAATAGGGACCTCCTGTGCTGGCTCTCCCGCTGGGGATGCCATAGGCTCCTCTGCCGCTGCTCTCGTCGGTACTCGGGCTGCACCGCACGGTCGTCCTCTACCCCGACCCTGTCCTCTGGAGACTCTAGCAAGGGGCTCGGGTGCCTGGTCGTCGGTCCTCCCAGTACGGGTCCTCACCATCTGTGGGAAAGAATATAATAGAATTTTAGAATTTTTGATGTCAATAACTCGCACGAAAAAGGAAATCAAAGAAATATGATTGTTCCTAACAGTTACATAGCCTCCCGAAGATAGATATGGACGTCTCTGCACCAATCTGCGAGACTCTAATAAACCGACTTGTGACTCCTATGAACCTAGACGCTCTGATACCAACTTGTCACAACCCGATTTCCCCTCCGAAGGCATCATGACGGCACCTAGTCTCTATGACTAGGTAAGCCTAGTCGCGGAAAAACACATATTAAATAAAAGCAATAGAAATAAAGACGAAATAAGTAAGTCTACAATGAAAAACCTCGCCACTTGGCGCATACAAAATACAACTTTTCCCAAAACCCGAAACATCACTTTAGTCACAAGCTCTGTCCCAAAATAGCTCTATACAACGAGAGGGAATTTACATGAAAAGGAAATCTATCTAAATCCGGAGTGGAAGGTGACTCGAAGGACTCTGCGGACGCGGCAGAATTACCTTTGATCTCCTAAAGCTGATGCTCGGACCCCTAGCCAAGAAATTGAGCGCTGGTACCTGGATCTGCACACGAAAAACATGTGCAGGACAGGGGCATGAGTACACCACAAATTGGTACCCAGTAAGCGCCAAGCTTAACCCAGTCGAGTAGTGACGAGGTCAGGTTAAGGCTCTACTGAATACTTATAGTAAAATAGTATAAAAATAATTTGAACAGAGAGGTATATCAAGAGAAGGCAAATCAGTAGAAAAAATAAGCAAAAAGGAAATAATAACAGGGAGCCCTCGGCTCAGCACATCATATATCACAATAATAAGTATGCAATGTAGTATAGGGGGAAAGCTCCCGGAATCTCGTTCGTAGTCCCAATTTAAATATGCAATGCAGTATAGGGGGAAGCTCCCGGAATCTCGTCTGTAGTCCCAATTTAAATATGCTATGCAGTACAGGGGAAAGATCCAAGAATCTCGTCCGTAGTCCCAATTTAAACATGCTATGCAGTACAGGGAGAAAGCTCCCGGAATCTCGTCCACAGTCCCAATTTAAATATGCTATGCAGTACAAATACAGGATACTATTTTTATTTAAAACAGTTCAGGAAAATCACAGGCAAAATATGGATAAACTACCTAAGCATGGTACATATAATAATAGCTAGGGAAAGATTCAAGTAAAACAGGTAGGCATGCTATTTCCTAATCTAAACTACATAGTCGATACAGGAATCAGTGAAATAGGAGTTAAATGATTTAAGTCATGGAGGAAAAATGAAGTCTTTGCAACAATGGCCCGTGTACGTACTCGTCACCTTATGCACATGACGCCCAATCAACATGAACAGTATTAAAACAGCTTAGGGGTAGTCCCCAACACAGAGTTAGGCAAGCCACTTACCTCAACTGCGCTACTCAACTCGAAACCACGCTCTTGCCAGGAGTATCCGACTCCGAATGGCCCCAATCTATTCAATTCGATTGCATAATGTAAATATCACTTTAAAGAATCAAAATAGCTAATAAATTCGAGGCTAGTACTCGAATTTAGGAAAATCGCCCAAAAAGTCCCAGGGCCCATTTCTCGGAAATGAGTAAAAGTTACAAATTTAGAACACCCATTCACTCACGAACTCACACAAAACAAGAATCATCGAAAACCGACGATAAAATCCTATTAATTTCTCGAATTTTCTAATTAGGGAAACTTTTTCCCATTTGCATGATTTTTCACCTAAATCCCTTAATTGCATGGAAGAAATTGCCATAGATTAATGATATAAAAAGGGAATAGGGTTAGGAATCGTTACTTATGAAGCTTATCCTCAAAACTCACTCCAAATCGCCCACACCCGAGCTCCAATTGATTTTTGAAGTTATGAAATTCAAGCCCTCGAATCTGATATAACTGCCCAGCGATTTCCGCACTTGCGGTCCCGCACCTGCGAAAATTTCATCGTAGGTGCGAAAACCCACTAAAAGGACTAGGACCGCACCTGCGGTCAATTGGCCGCATCTGCGGAAAACCAACAGCTTCTGCGAGGACTGGTTGATTTGGCCAAGTCCG
The DNA here is from genome assembly GCA_005239505.1 of Nicotiana paniculata. Taxonomy (NCBI): domain Eukaryota; kingdom Viridiplantae; phylum Streptophyta; class Magnoliopsida; order Solanales; family Solanaceae; genus Nicotiana; species Nicotiana paniculata. Next base: position 20,371 of record ML338865.1, read on the forward strand.
CACCTGCGAGCTCCTCGCTGCACCTGCATGTCCGCACCTGTGAAAGGTCCATCGCAGGTGCGAGACACCAAAACCAACAATGGTTCAGCTGTTCTTCCAAGTTCTAAAGTCACCCGTTGAGCATCCGAAACATCCCCGAGGCCCTCGGGACTTCAACCAAACTTACCAACCAATCCTAATACCTTATCCAAACTTAGTCGAGCCTCCAAAACACATCACAAAACACCAAAATCACCAATTATACAAGGATTCAAGCCTAAGAACTTATGAAATTTCCAAAATCTACAACCGATGCCAAAACACATCAAAACTAGTCCGAATGACCTCAAATTTTACACACAGGTCACAAATGATACAACAGACCTACAACTACTCTAGAATTCCATTCCGAGCCCGATATCAAAATTCCACCAATCAGCTGAAATCGCCGAAATTCTAACTTTCACCAATTCAAGCCTAAATCTACTACAAACCTCAAAAGCACACACCGGACACGCTCCTAACTCCAAAATCACCTAACAGAGCTAACGAAGTCGAAGGAATCCCACTCCGGACCCGTCTTCCCATAGTTCCAACTATGGTATGATTTTCTAAGGCTTAAACTCACATAGAAGGCCTATGTGTCCAAAAACTCTCCGAATTTCACCACTCAATGTTCCAACAAGTCCCAAAAGCATAAATACATATAGAGAAAGCAGTTATTAGGGGATTGGGGTGCTAACTCTAAAAATGACCTACCGGGTCATTACATTCGTCTTCTTCAGTCTCCCCTTCGGTTCTTGACCACTCAGAACCAGTACTCAAAGATTCAGTTACAGTGGACCGAGCAGGATGATTTTCATGATTCAATAACTCCAGTTCCCGGGCCTGGGCAATACAATCATCTATATTGGTGATTCCCACTTTGGCCTCCTCCAATGTCTTCCTCTTTATATGTTATATAGCATATGTATTCTCAAAGACGAGGGAGTTCTTTGATCTTGGAGTTCAGCCCGTAGCTGGTTGATTTTGGCCTGGAGCTCTTCTCTTTCAGACTTCATGGAACGGAGGCGGACATCAAGCTCAACATTTGTAGTTGAGTGAAGCCGATTCTGGTCTATTTCCCTATTAAGCCTCTCTTCTGATCGGGCCCTCTTCTCCTCTACAACATTGGCCTTTTCTGTTTCGTAGATTAAGTCTGCCTTTAAATTATTGATTTTCTCATCGTAGGTAGACTCGCACTCGCTAGTGGCGATTACAACTTAATGAAGCTCATCCCACTTAGCCTTAACCTCTTGAATCTTTTCATGTAATTGAGAAGCTTCTTGGTTCTCTCCCATTTTATCTTGTTCGATCTGTTGCAACCGAGCCTCGAGCTTGCCCATCTTAATAGCTTTTGCCTTCAACATCGGGAGGCACACAACAAGTTGTTTTCTTTCGGCCAAAATTTGATCCCGCTCGGAAGCCAGTCCTTGCTTATCAAGGATCAACCTTTGTAGGCCTTCAAAAACAAGAAAGTTGTCCTGCCAAAAAAAACGTTAAAGTTATGATTTCCATTGCAACATGTAAGTAGAAAGGAAGATGCAAAAAAAAATGTACGGTACCTGCACCGCGCTATGCATGGCATTATTTATCATGAACTCTCCAGAAAGGGAGCACATTTTCTTCCAACCTTTCTCCGAACCCAACGACTTTAGATAATTTGCAAGCTCCACTGACTTGGATAAAAGATGAAACTCTTTCGAAATCAAAAGAGTGGCGCTTCTCTTATATCGAGGATATGAGTAAGGGGTTGAATAATCAGGACCCAAGTTCTCGTGGTCGGGAGACCGATGAGGAGAACATCCCTTTCTCGATCACTGGTTAACGATGGTGGAGATGCAGTTGGAGCTACTGGCAAAAGAGCAACTGGTGTCGATGGGCAGGAATTTGTTGGTGTGGAAGAGTGAGAAGAAGTTGCGGGAGGCGAAATGGTGGTTGTTATTGGCTCAATGGTTGGTGGCAGAAGAGGATCAGAGCCCTTTAACCATAAATAACAATTAGGACCAAAAAGCGAGAATCAACATTCTCTACCAGGTCAATCTCGCCACAAAGTGCTTGGGTTTCTTCTAAGGTCCGGTTTGAAGCTCCTCCGACTGAGCATCCGATTGAGCCAATGAAGATCCTCTTCTACTTGGAAGGGAATCATCTTCGTCACTGGCACCCCTTCATCAACGAGGACCACTATGGCCGTCTCAGATAGCATTTTCCTTACTTTCTTCTCTTGAGCCCCAGCCGAAGAGGAGCTTCTTATCTTTGGTTTCTTGCTCTCGAGATGGGGAATCCGAGAGGAGTCCTCTTCACCGGTGGCTCGAGAAGATCCACGAGCTTTTTTTCGGGCAAGGGGAGTCTCCAACACTCTCTTGGCTCCTAAAGGTCAACTAAGGTTTCGACCTCGGGGCAGATGACAGAGCCCCTTAGAAGTCCTGTATCGAGCAAAAAAATAGAGTTAGAAATTTGTTCATGAAGATTTATTATGTACGAGGAAGGGTGAAATAAAGGGTGTTTTGACTTACCATGGTGCTTGGCCTTCCACTCGTATTTGGGGGCCATATCCTCCCCCCGATGGGATTCTGGAGTCGTGATTTCCAGAATTTTCTTAATCCACTGGTCAAGGCTTTGAACCCATGGTGGTTCCTGTCGAGTGCTGAAACAAAAGAAATAAGAAAATCAGCGACTATCAGAAATAATCTTTTCAAGAAGGAATGAAGTGAATGACCGAAAACTTACGAAAGTGATTCCATGTATCGGGAAAAGTTGGAGTTGTGGTCGGGTTGATGTCCTTGGTAGAAATAATGACGAATCATTCCATCCACCATGATAGTTGTCATCATCTACACTAGTGATAAAAGTGTGATGACCACGCTTGCTAAAGTTTACTACTCCCCCACTGAAAATTTTGGGAGAGTAAAAGTTCATTATATGCACAATGGTTATGATTTTCCCGGTCTTCGTGCATAGTTGGCGAAGGTAAGAAACCGTCCACCATATAGATGGCCTACTTGCACGAAGCTGACCTGATTTCGGTGGAAAAAATCCAAAATTATTGGGTCGAGCCCTTCACTCGCCCCAAGGAGAATGGACCCAAGGTAAAGGGATACATATAGACATACATAAATCCCTCATTGGAGAAGGTAACCCACTGTATCATATTTGGGGCGAGGATTTCAAGATTTGGGTAGTTGCAGTCCTCCTTCACGGTTGGGATACTAGAAGGGAGATGGGAGGATGAATACCTACTAATTGGCCAAGTCCGTGAAGATGCAGAAGGAGCTTTCTCTATAAAATAGTTCGCAATGCTGAGATGATGTGGTATGATGGTGCTAACTGTGGAAGGTTCAGAACCGATATCGACCTCCTTATCCTTGTTTTTTGTCGGGCCTCCTCCCGAGAGAAAAGTAGCGTTTCCATTGAGAGAAATGTAAGAAGCCATTGTAACAAAAGGTTAGTAAAATTCTTGCTAAGAAAATTGAGGGTTATGAAAGGCTTCTAAGTAAATGCAGAGAAGAAGAAAGGCTTATGAAAGTTGTAAAAGTGAAGAAGTATAATGGTGAATGGTAGAGAAGTTATAGACGGAAAAAATTGTGCTCATGATTACCTCGAAAAACAACGAAAATATTTGCTGAATTGTGGGGAAATACGTGTTGGGGTATTAAATGTGAAAAGACGTGCGTCCTTTCAAGCATCAGAGACTGCTGAAGAACTTTTCCGCCAAGAAAGGAATCTTCACCAACTTTCCGGTGACACTAAGATATGTCACAAAAAGTATGGAGACTATCTGTATGGGGTAAAATTGGTTCATAATGGATGATCGAATAGTAACATGACACGTGGAACTGAACATAGATAAAAAACGAGTTGGGAATTAATTAGTACCGAATGCGGCATGTGACCGGTACTAGATGGATTTCGAAGGGAACGTACTCGGTGATAGAAGGTCAAAGAGTTTCCATCAGACATCATTAAATGAGGGAATATTTGCTAGCGTTAAATGAGCAGCTGTTACAGAGAATATTGACATTCAAGGCATGTTGTTACATACTCATCAATGGCGTTTTTATTATTATTTAAATAAGAGCTTGATCCTAGGATCTTGTTTCCCTAGGTAGAACTATAAATAGTGGAGATAATAGCCATAATATGGACATGAAACATTCTATAAAAAAGGCTATTCTTTATTATTTTGTTATGAAATTAATAACTATATTTCATTTTTTCATTATTTCCATTTGTTCTCTTGGGGACGATGGGTTCGGAGCCAAGCTTGTCATCTTTTTCAATTTCAATCGTTAAATCTCAATTTTAATCTTCTCTTTACCATTCGGTTGTCTATTAACCACGTAAAAAATTCAACTGTATTGTTGTACGAGTAAACGATTATTCCACATTGACTGTGGCATGAAATTAATCCTTGAATTGCTCATATCAAAACAAAAATTGTATAAATGTGAGATTAGATAATTTCACATTTTATCTCAGATTTATTATTCCTTATCCTATGAACCAAACGACTTCTCATGAAGAATAACTAAAATTTTGTGAGTGATAACCATTATTTTACTTGAATTTCTCTTCAAATTAGTTTTTCGAGCTTCAGATATTATATTTTAAATTGAAGTTAAAATAATTGAAAAAATTGAAAAGCAAGAATTGCATATCAATGTTATGTCCAACACCTACTAAAAGCCTAGAATTTTATTTTCTTTGTATTTCAATTAGCTATATTCTAACACTTTCATATTTCTAAGCATCGCCATTTTTGTCACGACCCAAATCTAAACCAGTCGTGATGACGCCTATTGTGGAACTAGGCCAGCAAAATCCACACTCAAATCGTAAATAATCTTTCATTTATATCATTACTAAAATGATAACCCATAAAGGTTTCATTTAATCATTTTAAAACAGATCCCGGAGTCACTGGTCATGAGCATCTACATAAAATATACAACTTTGGGAAAATAAACTCTATAATAGTAAGCAGGACTGCGAACGCGTGCAACTACATCACAAAATCTCCGAGAAGTCTCTGGAAAAGATACACATCTCACTCTGCCCTAGCACCTGGATCTGCACACAAGGTTCAAGGAGTAATGTGAGTACGCCATCTCAGCAGTAATAAAAATAAATAAGGTCTGAGCAGTAAGAAACACATAAAGTTATATCATCATTTCACAATAAGCACAGTCTTTCTTTCCAACAGTGTATAAGTTAAACCATCATGCTTAAAAAGCCACTTTCAGTAAAAATCCTTTGGAAAGTATAATTTCCAACAATTTCAGAAAAATGTCCAAGAGGTTTTGTGTAAAAATGAAGTAAATCATAAGTAGCCACTCGGGCAAAAACATGAATAGAAACTGACCCTCAGGCATACCTCACAGTCACTCATAATCAGCCCTTCGGGCAACCTCACACTCTCTCATACCTCCAATCACTCGTCACTCAGCACTCGACACTCGCACTCAGTAGGTACCTGCGCTAACTGGGGGTGTGTACATACTTCGGAGGGGCTCCTTCATCCCAAGCGGTAAAAATCAATCCACCTCGTGGCATCTCATATCTTCACAATCAGGCCCTAGACCTCACTCAGTTAGAAACCCTCAGTAAGCCCCTCGGGCTATCAGTAGAACGGGGTACTCGACCCAAAACTTCATTTTATAACTCAAATAGTGTAAATAAGGTTGAATTTTGAAAACAGTTAAGCATGATATGACTGAGTGTAATCATAAGTCAACACAGTGAGGAAATAGCAGTAAAAAGATCCCAAGGGGTCTAAACAAGTCGATGCAAGGCCCCAAACATGTCTTAGAGCCCAAATATAGCAATAGTTTTAGAATACAATTTAACATATGATTTAGAGTAAAACACGCAACTCAATAGTTGACGCGGAAAGGACCAAGTTAACCCAAATCAGTGCACGCTACACACTCTCCATCTGGCATGTGCGCTACTCCAAAACTAGTAAGAAAATACAAATTCTGGGTTTTCATACCCTGAAGACAAGATTTATAGTCATTACTTACCTCAACCCTACCCAAATACTAATCCGCGATGCTCTTGCCTCTCGAATCAGCTCCCGACTGCTCTGAATCTAACCAAAACCAGATTAACATTATCAATATATTCTAAAGGAACAAGGCCCAATCGAAAACTACCAATTTTAGGCACAATTCCCAAAATTGGCCAAACTCGAGCCCCGAACCACGTGTCAGAATTTGACAAAAATTGCATCACAAGAATCCTCATCCTTTCCCTAGTCTACACATATAAAATGGATCAAAATCCGACCCCAAACAACCTCTAAATTCCTTAATCATAAGTCTCAATTTCCCAAGCCCTAAACCCCCAATTTATGCCATTTAATCCACTAATTCCAAGCCTAATCCGTAACATAATAACGTAGAATCGAGTTTATAGTCTAAGAAACTTACCTCCACCGAAGACCCTCGAAATCCTTCTCCAAATTGCTCTCAAAATGACTCAACCCGCATGCAAAAGTGATAATAAATGCAAAAAATTCACAGAGGCACATATTTATACTTCCTGCCCAATTAAACCGCACTTGCGGACCCGCACCAGTGGTCTCAGGTGTGCACCTACGGAAATGACTTAAGTCTAGACTTCCGCACCTGCGGCCCTCTTCTCGCACCCGCGGGCTCGCAGGCGCGACCAGGCGTTCGCACCTGCGCTCCTTGGACAGGTCCCCCTCTTCCGCACCTGCGCAAGGATCATCGCACCTACGGCCATCGCACCTACGACTCCCCATCCGCAGGTGCGGCCACACTAGTAAAATGGCACTAGCAGCAGCCTTGCTGCAAATTCCTAAGTCCAAACCTCCGGTAACCATCTCTGCCTATGAGGTTAATCTATAAGAAATAAACCAGTTAGATATGGTAAATTTCATATATGAGAGTGAAAGAGGATAACTTACACCATACCTTCAAAGAAGTATGCACCACCTCATTTGTCCATGTAAGAGCACCGTGGCTAGCTAGCTTTGCTTGCTCAGCGGGACCTATTAAAGGCTTGAGCCACACTTCAGGCTCACCCATCTTCTTAAAAAGATTTCCCTCAGCTGGAACCTCTATTACCACCTGCCGCATCTCTCTGATGGAAGACCCTACTTCCCTAACGAAAGGCATGGAAGCAGGCAGAGATGGAACAACAACAGACACGAAAGGTTGAGGAGCTGGAGAAGCCGCGGGCAAAGGAGCAGGCACGGAAATTTGAAGAGTTGAAGAAGTTACTGGCAAAACATCAGCAAAAGTTGAGATAGCCAAAGGAATAGACGAAACAGTTTCTCTCAAAGAAGCAGGAAAGACAGCAGTCAAAGGGACGTCGTCAACAACAAGATCAATACCACCGTGAATAGGGGAATGTGGAACATCATCAAAGATAGGGGGCTCAATCACAGACACGGGAGGCAAGGTTGAGGCAGTAGGCTCATCATCTAAAATCATTCGCCTTCTCCGTGGCCTGTGCACTAAAGCACCCTCTTCCTCTTCTGCTATGGAGCAAGTTCACTAATCTTCCTCTTCGATGAAGATGAACCAGCAATGATTTCCTGGGCTTGAGCCAAGGACATTTTCGGGATAGAGGAAGCAGACACCCCACGAGCAGAGAATCCTATTAAAAAGAGAATAAAGTTAAACGACAAAACAAAAAAGACTCGAATAAGGAAAGAAGCAAGAACAAAAACTTCACTTATCGTGGGTCTTTACTTGCCAACCATACCTTCCAGCGAGGTACTTCCAAGATCTTTCTTCTAAAGGAGCAACATATAATAGTTTTCTACCCAATCACGAATACCCGAGACATTCTCAACAGTATTCATGATTGCTTAAAGAAGAAAAATAAACAGACACAGTGTTAAATAAAACATCTCAAGTCAAAACAAGAAAAAGT
>ML338868.1:0-17818 GCA_005239505.1 Nicotiana paniculata
CGTTTGGCCCCTAACGCCAGGCCTGCCCTGGCTTTAAGGGGGCGTTTGGGCCCAAACGCCTGGTTCCCGAGGTCCGATCAATTCCGAGTTTTGAAGAGTTTAAGTGTTTCCCAGTTGGAATAGAAGTCTCCTACACGTTTAGGGTTTATCCCAAACATATAAATAGATCCAAAAACACAACTTGAAGGAGGAGGAAGCCATTGAAGAGAAGTCAAACATCGATTTGTACAGCTTTTATTCATTACTGTGTAGTTTAATTATGCAAGTTATTTTGGATTTGATTATTATGGACATATTTAGCTAATTTATTTAATCTAGGGTTTTGGTGGAACCCGTTGGGGGGATGAACTTATTGTGTTATTAATATAGTTTTGATTGGTTGATTAATCTCTATTTGTTCAACTACGTTCTTGTTATAGTTAATTGAATGGCCATCAATTAGTTGTTCCTATTTATTATGTATCTACTTGAGAGAGAGTGCATATTTAGGTAGTTGTTTGAACAACACCACTCCCAGAGTATAGACNACTATAATGCAATCTAGCTAGCGTAACTTGAGAGAGTGCGTCTAGTAAATTATCATAATTACTTGAGAGAGATTTATCGTAGATAGAGTGTTCATGATTGATAGAGACAACTAATTAAACTATACGAAGTATCCGAGAAGGAAGTTCACCGACGGGGGAAACCATAACTTTAGACCTTTATTACAATTGTTTACACCTTATTNGTCTACCTCATTTATCTTAGTTTATTCTCGGTCACCAAACACCAAAGATAGATGGCCACCCCTACGGGGGAAGAGAGGACCCGAGAATCCCCCGGAACAGAGATGACGATCGACCGCTTCCGGTCGGGATCCACACTCAGAACTGGAAACCGATTGACCAGCTTCGGGCTTGAAGAAGGCCCGCTTGTTCCCGAAGACGGACTTTTTTCCGGCACCTCCAAGTCACCCAACCTGGTGACGTTCTTCGTGGCGGTAGTATCAACGCCATAAAAAAGTCATGGAAGGAGTCGTCCGCTCCGTGGACCCCCTCGTTAGGAAGTTCCTTCACCGCCTGAGTCTCGTTGTACATGGACTCAGTGAATGAAGGCGAATCGGTGATGTAGATCACACCATGTTCTTCCTTTTAGGTATCGCCCACATCCCGAGAAGCTTCGGCTGCGGCCGCGGCCTCCTCGTCGCCCCCCCTAACTTGAGGTAGATCGGCCTCATCTATCTCCGGTTCGGAGGCCCCTTGACCTTCAAGTCATGACGACACTCATGCCACCATATTGAAGGCTTATTATTCTTGTTCTTCTTTGGATTCATCCCTCAACCGATAGACTGAACCCGAAGATGGTGCTTGAGCACTGGTGCTTTCTTTGGATTTACGCACCAGCCTTCTCCTTGGCTTTCTTTTTCTCCGAGCTCGGAGAACTCGTGGCCCTTTTCCTTTTCTTATTTTCCTCCAGCCTCGGAGCAGGGGACTCGATGGGGAAGTTATCGCCACCGGATAGAGAGCTCAGTTTGACATCTTTGGATAAGCCTGCAAAAAGGGATAAAGCAAGTGAGAACTTAATGGTGCAAAGAGGAACCAAAATATTACTTACTCATGAAAGGGATCTTACCATGTGAAGAGGCCTCCCATCGGCCCTTTGAAAGCTCGCGCCATGAACGCTCGGAATATGGACTTTGTAGTACGACGCCCTCGATCCACTCCTTGATTCGAAGAACTGCATTCAAGACTCGAGCAACAGCTACACCAACACAGAACACTAATAAGAAGGAAGGAAAAAAGCGATAAATTAAATTTTGGAAGCAAAATTATACTTGTGTGACATATTCCACTTCTCAGGAAATGGCATATGCTCGGCTAGAATCAAGTCCGAAGTCGTCACTCAAATAAAACGGCCTAGCCATCCTCGATCCCGATCTTCATCAATACTCGAGAATGGGGCTTTACTGGCCCGACGCGCGAGCTTGATCAGTCCGCCCCGGTAGAGTCAGGGACTGTATAAACGCATGAGATGTGGTGAATGGTTATCCTTATATCTTGCTCACAAAGAAACGGAGAAGGATCACGATCCTCCAGAATTAAGGATGAATTTGACCGAGGTGTATCTCGTATATTTTGCAGAAATCGATGATGATCGGATCCAAGGGGCCAGTGTAAAGAGATAAGTGTAAACACTTAAATATCCCTCGACGTGGGTTGTGATGTCTTCGTCGGGTTCGGGAATCACTACATGCTTGTCGACCCAATTACAATCCTTCTTGACTGCAGAGAGAACATCCTCGATGATCGAGCAGATGTACCTCGAGACCTCCTCGCACCGGCCTTGTACAGAAGAAGGCTTTTCAGCCTTAAAATCAGCATTAACCGGGTACCCCCCGGGGGATGAACATTTTCAAAGGAGGTTCCGGTACTGGTTCCTCGACAGCAGTACGCGAAACAGCCTCCTCGGTACCATACGATTTTTGAAGTCTTCGCCATTTCTTTGAATTTGGAGGAAGAATGAGGAAAAAGAGGAAGTTAAAATAGTGCACTTGATGGTTTGGGATAAAGAAAAAACAAAAGTTCTTATAAAAGATCTCAAATATCCGAAATATAAGTGCCTGAAAATATAAAGATTGCTAAGGTACGATGGCAGCAGGTTTGAATGTAAAGTTTCAATGAACAAATGAGGGGTATTTATAGTTTTTTCAGCGACGGTTCGCATCCAGAAGTGGCCGACCCGCAACTAACAAGCATTTAACGCCATTAAGATTTGACTGACGAGACATTTCGCTTGTTTTGTAGTTTCTGTCACGGGATATCGAAGTAAGAATCAGAAACTCATGTCGTTTCATGTCGTCTAGTCTTCGAAAAGCGTGGAAACTATTCGTATACGGTCGAAATCGAGCTCGCCCACGACATGATAGGTTAGGCTCGGAACATGACAATCAAGGACTGAAGATCGACCCCAAGTCCCACCGAGCTAGAACCCGGGGTCAGAACGCCTGCCTTCGAGAACATTGAGTCCGTGATCCCGGAGTCGACCCTAGCCCGGAACGAGCTCGAAGTAACATTGTTAGCATAAGAGCGAAATATCCGTGACCGATCAGATATTATGACGAGAATCTCGGCACGTATCAGTGGGGAACCAACAATCAGCAAATCAAGGATTTTTTACCTTTTATAGAATTGTACCTAAAGTAGGACTCATTTACTATATAAAGGTGGGTCTGATAATTCATTCAACACAAACACGCATTCCAAAGCAATACATTATTATTCTCTTTAAGCTCTTATTCTTCTGCGTCTTGACATCGATCGAAGTACATTCGGCTCGAGGGTGGCTAACCTTCCAAGGCTGAAATTATCCAATTCGTGTGGTTTGCATTTACTTTATTATTATTTATTTCAATTACAATCTAATTTATCGTTTTGTGTCAAATTAATCCACGTATCCTTAAATCCAATTAAAAATTTAATTGTTATCCAATTTTGAGAGTAAACAATCTTCTTTATTACTCAAAATATTGGTTCTGAAGAGAAGTGATGTATCATTGATCACTCAGTGAAGGCAAACTTTTCACATACAATAGGAAACCATGAAATTATTAGAAACATGCAACATCCACAAACTAGACTTCTAATGACCGTTTTAAAATGTCATGAACGGTCTGATTTTCGATTGAAATTCCACTTCCATCTGACACCTACCGAAACCACAATTTTTCCTTTTCGTTTATGAATCAATTATCAAATTACATTCCTTAAGATTGTTAGTATTATGTGTTTAAAACCAGAAAATCTGAGACGGAAGAACGTTAGTTCAATAAACAAAATATTAAATAAATTCGAGCCCACAAGTTGCTTGTGTCCTTAAGGATTTTAGCTCCCTCACTGTTGTCCAAGGTTATAGATTAATTCCTCTTAGGAGATAGAACGAGATAACTATTCTGTGATAGCGGCATTATAAATCACAGAACTTTAACGAACTCAACAAACGTCGCAAATCATACTTGACACTTATATTTATTTAGAAAATAATGCAACATTGTAGAAAAGAGGAGAGAAAATTTTCAGATTTTCCATGTATAAAAAATGAGGGCAAGACTCTAAATTTATAGACAATGAAAGGGTGAGATGAAGAGGTGCAATCCAAGAAGCGTCTCTTCCATTTTCGATTCACACCCTTTAGAAAAAACCGAACATATACTATCTTGCTAATGATTTTATTTCTTTTTGTGATATGCAATGAATAATTATTATAGATCTAACATTACGTGAAATGTGGAAAAATCAGAAGTTTATATTGTGGTAAAACGTACTACTATTAAGTTATGTTAGTGTTCGCAAATAACACAAGTAATGTTGAGCTTATAATTTTACCCCCTCAACTCAACATCTCACAAAGTTTAGGACCTCTAGCGTTTCTAAAGGAATTTGGGTCCATTAATATTAAAATGTTAAATATTGAATAACGAATATATCCCTCAAATAATGATTGACTTTTATTTCCATTTTAAAGTTAAAATAGTTTTTCAAATAATAAATTTCATGTTGGATAAAATTGTAAATAATTAAGATGTTATACAATATCTCAACTAAAAAATTAAATGATGTTAGGATTCTGAAGCTTACGATGCCTCTCGTAATGTATTTTTTATTTTTAGGTACATTGCGTGACCATACGTATTGAATATACATGTTCTGTTATTAAGTGTTAGTTGCATTCTTCAAGTGATTTTACAACTTTTAACGTAGTTCTCGTAATGTTTAGTTCCACTTTATCCTTTATTTTGTCAAAAATCTATTAATGATATTATATTTGTTTTTATTTTTTTTAGGTTTTGTTTTAAGAATTTCATTAATGAACTTCATACATATTCATATACCATAAAAGATTTATGGTCATAACAAGCAGATTTAGAATATTTGTACAATTTAAAATAATTACTTTTTGGTACGCGTTTTGTAATATGTGACACGAGAAAATTTGTGAATTGCACGAACATAGAGACTATATCTATATTATATTAAAAACACGAACGCCTTTAGCGAAATCGTTCGTTTTTTTTACCCTTAACAAGTAGATTTCACATTAGATAAAATAGTCGTTTAATTTTTTCTTTCTTTCTTTCTAATATTTAGGAATTTTAAATCAACTAAAATTTGAATATTAAATCCATTCCTTATTTCAATTATATAATGTACATTTTTAAATAACAAATAAAAAACAAAGAACGAATAAGCATACTAAGCATTGACCGAAATATCTATAAAATTAAATTAAAATCCATTCAATCGTGAACAACCAACTCATGTGCAGCTCTTTAAGTAAGTTCATAGTCCTATACATTTTTACTTAAGGCAAGAGTACTGATGTCTTTTGGACGATTTCAAAATTCATCCTAATTGTAAGAGAATAAATTAAAACGTAGCTATTATCTGTCGTTGGGTTGAATTGTTCTTTGCCAAATAATTATAATCTATTAATTTTATATAAATTAATTGTCTTAATAAAATTAAAAATAAAATAGAGAAAGATCAAGCAGAAAATTATAACTAAAGTCAATAATATTGGTCGACACTCCTTCGATTTTTCTTATTCTCAACTGTAGATTTGTTGGTGGTCATCGAATTAAATCTAATTAATTTTATGTAGTTCAATTATCTTAATAAAATTTGTCTATAATTAAAGCACAAAAACCTTTAAGGAAATGTTGTTTGCATTTTTATCCTTTAAACATATATTCCACACTGGACAACATAGTTCATTTAATTATTTTTCTAATTTGTAAGAATTTAATTATTTTTTTAATATTTAAGATTTTAATTATTTTTTCTAATATTTAGGACTTAAAATTTACTAAATGTTGTATATTAGTTTTTTATTTGATTTATGTAATATATACCATATTTGTAAAAGAAAACACGTCTCAAGATTTAGAAGCTTAAATGGTCATTTCAAATTCAAAATATTGTAGGTTTAGAAGTCTATTTTTTTATTTAAAAAATGTTAACTTTAGAATTTCCAAGACATATAGGACATGTATATTCTCATTAAATTTTTAATTTTCCAGTTTAGTAGGGGTCTACACCTAAAGAAAATTACAAAGACGAAAAAGAAACAAACAAAAAATTATAAAGAAGAAAAAGAAAAAGAATTTCAATTTTCCCATGTTAGGTTAGTTTAAATGTTTTGGAAAATATTTTCTTTATAAACTTATTTTCCTCCAATTGGAGGAAAATATTTTCCTTATCAAGAGAAGTGAAAAATATTTTCCAAAACTCCTCAACATTCCCACCCTATTTCCTACCTTCACGAACCCACCCACCTAATCTCATCACATGCCCTCTCTTCAAAAAGGTTTTTTTTTCGTCATCACTCAGCCTCACCCCCACTCCCACCCCCACTGCTCAAATTTCTTTTTCTTTTTGTAATTTCAAATTTTCCTTTTTTTTTTGTTTTTCTACACCACTCCCCTAAACCCCCACTTCTCCCCCCCTCCTCCGCACAAAAAAAGTTATTTTTTTACTTTTTTTTTTTTGTAATTTTCAAATTTCTATTTTTTCTTTTTTCTGCACTCCCTCCCCCGCACAAAAATATTTTGTTTTACTTTTTTTTGGTAATTTCAAATTTCTGTTTTTTTATTTTTCTGCACACCCTCCGTCTCCGTTCGGGAAAAAAATATTTCTTTTTTTTTATATATTTTTAATTTTATTTTTTTCATCTTTCGGTTTGCAGATTCGAAATTTTACAAGTTTCAAAATTATGAGTTTGAAGGTTTATGTGTTTGGAAGTTTACGGGTTTAGAAATTATAAAGTTTACGGGTTCAAAATTTTACGGTTTCTAAAGTTTTGCGGTTCGGAAGTTTATGAAATTTGTGGGTTCGGAAGGTTGTTGGTTCGAAAGTTTATGACTTCATGTTTATTATATCTAAATTATTTATGAATATTCTTGAGAAAATATTTTTCTTAATTTGCGTACCGAACACCAGAAAATAAATAAGATTACTACTTATTTTTTTCCTCCGTTATACCAAACACACTCTTAAAAAGGGGATAACTCATGACTACACTAGAATATTAAAAAAGGGAATAACTCATAGTTATAGCAGCTTAAAAAATACAGTGCAAATTCACATTAGTAAAGTGTCGAAAACATTTTAGATTTCACGATCTTTTTTATTTTGAGAAAATGCATAAGTATCTCTCAACGTGACCGAAGCTTCTCTTTTTGGGGATTCTATTACTCCCTAAACTATTTTAAAACAAAATTATTACGACCTTGAAAGGCCACAATCACATCATATGCTGATCGTTGAATCCACGCGCCATGTACATTTCATTAGGAAATTTTTAAATCTTTTCTTATTCTTTCCCATGTTTTTTGTTTTATTATTCTATTATTTTTTTTCTTTTTCTTTCTCTTCTCTCCCTCCAATTACCTTCTTCCCAAAACGTGACCACCCCCACAAATTCTTTTCGGGTTTTCTTTTCTCTGTCATTATTTCTTTTTTATTTATCATAATATAATCATAACTGGTGGGATCTATTATTAATATAGTGGACTCGCTGATGAAAGTTCTGCAAAATTTGGCCGGAAAAAATGGAGTTTGATGGTTGAAAACCTTTTCGGTGAGGGACTTCCTTCACAACCTGGTTATGTTTCTTGCAAGTTTATGGACCGATGGACTAATGGGTGTATCATTGTCCGATTGAGTTTCATCAAAGATCAATTTTCTCATCATCAATTTCATCAATAGTATTATAATTATTACAACAGAGAACATTCATTAATTCATGGTTTAAATATTTACCTGGTGCAATATTATGACAAAATTCAATGTCGCTAAATTGTAATAAATTATTATCGGTATCAAGAATAACAAGTGTAGGATGGCTAAGGGGTTTGGTTCGGGAAGCCGGGGCATGGGAGGAGGAATAACAATACCACTAGATTCGTCTGTCTTGAATTTTCCCTTATTCTAACGTTTACGAAAAATATTTCTTAAGGAAGATATATTATTTAATCAAATAATAACAACAAAACAAAACTATAATATTAAGACTTAAGAATTGGAATGAGTTTATCGAATTAACGAACAACTTGTTGACAATTGATTATCGTTGAAGACTTGAAGACTCCAATTCACCAACTTCACAATATTTTCACAAATTGTAACAACCTCAATATTTTTTGACTTTTTTTTTGGAATAAAGTAAGCAATAGTAGCAACCTCATAATTTTTTCACTATTTTTTTGATAAAGTAAATGATTGTAGCAAGTATAGAAGAAAATTAGAGAGAGATTTTGATAGATTGATATTGATTTTGTAAGAAAAATGAAAGAATGAGGGGATATTTATAATAGAAAAAATAAAAAAAGTTTAATAATAAAAAATTTGGGGTTAAAAATTAGTAGGAGGTTAAATGACTATTTTTTAAACATCCAATAGTTACTTTTTTCAAAAGGCAAACGACTCTTCTTTTTTTATATATCCGTTGGGCCTATTTGGCCCGCCAAGGGACCGGTCCAGTCCCAGTCCCTTGACGGGCCAAAAAGGCCCGGTCCTAATGGTTCCTTGCTAAAAATCGACCCACGAGACCGGCACGAGCCCACCTCTCGCGGGACAAACGGTCCCAACCCATTTAGCCCACTTAGCCCATGGTCCGATCCGCTCTCGGTCCCGGCCCGACCCACTTGCCAGCCTTAGCAGGCATGAGGCTTGGGTTGCTTTTGCGAAGAAGTCCAGCTTCGCAATTCCGAAGCCTTTGTCGGAATTGTGATAATTATTGAGGTTTTTCGGGTTCGCAAATGCGATCCCTGATCCGCAATTGCAAGGGTTCGCAAATGCTAACTCTGTGTCGCAAATGCGACATCTGCAACTGGACAAGAAGGCTGGGAGACGGAATTTTTCAACATATTCTCTCATTTAGAACTCTAGACTCGGTAGGAGGCGATTTGGAGAGAGAACTTTGGGTAAGTGATTCTAATCAATTTTCAACTATATCCCATCAATATATCTTATATTTAACATCTTTCACGATCAAAATTTTTCTCCGTTGGGTATCGTGATGGCACCTAGTCTTAGGGACTAGGTAAGCCTAACATTTCTACTAAACAACAACAATAATAAAGGAATTATAACAGTCTCGATATAGATATCTTGACAGAGTTTACAATTTCTCAAAACCCGATAAATACAAGTCATAAGCTCTAGGAAATCCTTCTATCAAATCTAAATACAACTTTCTAGGAATAAGTAAGTTCAGTTGAATAGAATAAAACAGGAAGGTGACTCCGAAGCCTGCGAATGCAGCAGCAGGTTACCTTGAGTCTCCTCAGCAATGATCTGCGCAGCTGCTAACAACGATAACCTGGATCTGCACACAAAAATGTGCAGAAGTGTAGTATGAGCACAACACAGCGGTGCCCAGTAAGTATCAAGACTAACCTCGGTGAAGTAGTGACGAGGACTAGTCAAGACAACACCGGTCTAATAAGTAAAAAGGCATAATGT
Source organism: Nicotiana paniculata (assembly GCA_005239505.1). NCBI lineage: Eukaryota > Viridiplantae > Streptophyta > Magnoliopsida > Solanales > Solanaceae > Nicotiana > Nicotiana paniculata. Next base: position 9,504 of record ML338868.1, read on the forward strand.
ATAAATGACCGAAACATAATATCTATCTAAAGATTTTTCAATATAATTAACAATAAGATCGAATAGTACGGAAGAAAATTCAATAGTTACGATCAACGAACAACATAGAAGAAATACGCAAAGAGAATGGAAAGAATACAATCCAAAACGGCGGGAATCACAACCCAATAAAAGCACTAACAACTCACCACTGCATAAATTTATTTACGTCAGGCCTTAGCCAATAAACTCAATAAAATTGGTCAACCTTCGAGTGAAAACTTTTGAATCGTGAGTTTATTTTGAAAGCTTCAAAGATATAATCATTTCGGAATAGAGAAATTTCTTCTTTGAAACATACTTTATCTGAATGTATATTTATTTTATAAAGAGAAATCTTAACTATATAGTCTCTTCAAAATACGGGGTGGGGTGGGGGGGTGGCGGAGTTCAAATATACTTTTCCAAATACTGCTCTTTAAAATATCATCAAAATACGTGATGTTCAAAATATACTTTCCCAAATACTGCTCTTTCAAATATCATTATTCTTCAAGACAAATGCTTTTCAAGTATACTTTCGAAATAGAAGTCCTTTAGACATAACTTTTCCTCGAGATAATTGCTTTTCAGCTATACTTTTCAATATATATATATTTATATCTCTCGATCCAAATCTCCTTAATCATAAAATTACCGGAACTCAGTCCGTAACTCAGAATTTGTCATGCAATGCAGTACAGGGGAAAGCTCTCAGACCTCTGTCCATAGTCCCAATTTAAATATGCGATGCAGTACAGGGGAAAAGCTCCCGAATCTCTGTCCGTAGTCCCAATTTAAATATGCGATGCAGTACAGTGGGAAAACTCCCAGATCTCTGTCCGTAGTCCCAATTTAAATATGTGATGCAGTACAGGGGGAAAGCTCCTGGATCTCTGTCTGTAGTCCCAATTTAAATATGCAATGCAGTACAGGGGCAAAGCTCCCTGATCTCTGTCCGTAGTCCCAATTTAAATATGCAATGCAGCCACTGAGAAAAACATCCAGAATGCGACAGAAACAACATATATTGCTACAACCGGCGCAAAGGCAAACAAGGTCGAATACAAAGTGCGTTGAGCAAATCAATACAAAGACTTAAATCACAAAAGTGGTAAAAACTCACTCATAAGAAGTAGCCATTGAGAGGAATGCCAAGCATAAAGAGAGAACATCATAACGAGGGGAAGACAAGGAAAATATAGCAACGATTCTATACATTCAAGTTCTCAACCAAGAAACCAAATCATCCCGGCAAGGGAATCACCTATAACCAATCTCACTTAGACAATTAGCTTCACCGAAAAACTCAGTTTGAACAAATGCTCAGTAAATAGGCAACATCAAAGAATACAATCAACATGGACAGTCAACATTTAAACCTAAGTAGTACTTAAGAGGAAAATCATTTAAATCACAATGTACGACTCACGGGCATGCTTGAGCAATGTATATATATTCCAATTACTTGTTAGAAATTTATAGGGCGAGATTACTCTAGTTTTAGTCACATAGGCAATGTATGAAGAAAGATATAATATAATGGTAGGAAAAACAAAGTCTTCATTTAAGTCAAATAAGATCAAATAAGAAACAAGGAATGCTAGGCACGTACTTCTAATCTGATCAGAATAGATGAAACTAGGAATCAGGAATTCAGATATAACAAGTGAAATTCATATACGGGGAACATAAGGATCTAAAAATCCCTAAAGGGAAATCTATTTACAAATAAGCCCTAGTACGCACTCGTCACCTCGCGTAAGCGGACTACAATCAACATAGAAGATTCAGTCCTAAGGGGTAGTTCCCCCACACAAGGTTAGGCAAGATACTTACCTCAAGACGACAACCTGGTACTCAAAAATAGACTTCTAGGGCGGGAAGACCTCCGGGCGGCTCAAAATCAACTACAACAACTTCAAAATACATATAAAACGTATAAGGAACGATTCCGAATAATAAAGTTTCAATCTTTGCAAATTTATAAAAATCGACCCAAATGTCGACCCCCAGGACCGCACCTCGGAACCCGAAATTTTTTATAAATTCCGATTACCCATTCCAATACGAGTTCACCTATACTAAATTTATCCAATCCCGATGTCATTTGGTCATTCAAATCATGAATTTTCATTTTTGAAGTTTTCTTTCAAAACTCACAATCCCCTCAACCCAAAACACAATTTAAATGCTAAAAACCAGAACTAATTCATGAAATATATTTAATCATAGTGGAAGAACACTTACACATTCGATTTGTGTGAAAATCCCTCAAGGAATCGCCCAAAACCGAATTTTAGAAGTCAAAATATATTTAAAATGGTGAAACCCCCGATTTTGGAAACTTATAATCTGCCCAGGTTTTTAAAGCATCGCGATCGCGTGAAATAGTTTACGATCGCGTAGAGGAAAAATATCACAGGTCAAAATGCTCTACGCGATTGCGGAATAGCTTATGCGATCGCGTATAAGGAGCAGGTTGGCTTCCGCGGTCGCGGATGGATTCCTTCGAACGCGTAGAAGAAAAATTGGGCATTTCAAATTTATACTATGCGATCGCGTCTAAGGCTATGCGAGCGCATAGAAGGGAGGGATAACACACATAACAACAGCAAAAAACCAGATTTTTTTCTAAGTTTCAACACCCCGACTCCTATCCGAAACACACCCGAGCCCTCATGGCTCAAAACCATATATGCACACAACCTCTAAAACATCCTACGGACTTATTTGAGTAATTGTACCACCAAAATAACATCAAAAATAACGAATTAAACCCCAAAATCAATGAAATTCTTAAAACTTCTTTAAACTTCAATTTTTTTTCCATTTTTGATCCGAATCACGCCGAACGAAGTCCGTTTATTTCCAAATTTCACAGATAACACATATAAAACATGTTGAACCTGTTCCGCGCTCCGGAACCAAGATACGGGCCCGATACCACAGGTTTCACCTCAAATTTCATTTTCAAAAACCTTTATATTTTTCAAAAAACAATTTTTCTTTAAAAATTCGTTTCTCGGACTTGGGACCTCGAATTCGATTTCGGGCATACGCCCAAGTCCCATATTTTTCTACAGATCCTCCGGGATCGTCCAATCACGGGTCCGGGACCGTTTACCAAAAACGTTGACTGAAGTCAATTTTATTCAAATTTCTAATACAAAATTATCATTTTAATTAATTTTTCACATAAAGGCTTCCTGGCTACACGTCCGGGCTGCACACGCAAATCGAGGTGAGATAGAAGGAGGTTTACACGACCTTGAAACACAGAATTAGCTAAAAATGTACGAGATGACCTTTTGGGTCATCACAATCTCCCCCTCTTAAACAAACGTTCGTCCTCGAACGTGCTAAGATTCACTTTGAACTCATCCAATCACTGATTGCGCATTTCCAACACACACCCGCGGGTGATCCCATGTCACCCCAACCTAAATAAGCATGATGACACCATCACAACTGCCATATAGCCTTCTTATCATCATCGATAGGCCTTCATACCTCAATTCCTCACTTTCTACTCATTTCCAAAAGACCCAATTCTAAATCCATGTCCGGCATTAGCCTCAACCAGCTGCATCAACTCATGTACACGCCCATAAGGCACGGCCACACAACATATCACATCACACATAGGCTCAATAGCACTTTTGATCACCATAACTGCCCGAAATCAACTCGACATTGGCAATTAGTCCCGCATATGGAAGAACTCTCTGTTTCCAAATCCCATAATACCGATAATGATGCAATAAACACGAAGACCTCATTAGTAGGCACCCGAATCACCGAGTCACAGCTAACACCACCGGGCACACATCCCGCAAACTGAACTAAAGAAGCACATAACGAAATGGCTGAGTAGAACAGATAGAAGAATATATAAAGGTACTCCCAAACAAGCCCATAGTCATAACTCTATATCGATACTGACTTACCAAAAGCAATATAACAAGAGAGAAGCAAAGCATATGAATAAATCACAAGGATGCCATCCTGATAAAATTTCCACCGCGGTACTCATCCCGGTCCAAACATATCAAATCACAAAGAATCACGAGGGTCTCACCCTCAACTCTACGACAAATGACGAATATATATCATACCAATAGAGATCTCCCGCTAATTCGTCTCGACTAACAAAATCATAGCGCTCACTTACTCACATCTCAATGGAGTATCAAATCATAGCTCGAAAACAAAATATTCAGGAGAACCACATAAAGCTTTCCACGGAGGACGACATGGACTCACTTCCAGTTTCACCACTAGTAAGGATGAATAAAACAATGATAGACACGACAACTACTCATAGAATCTCCCAACATGAGCAAGCACAAAAATAGAGTGCAACACATAAAACTCACTCATAAATGAGACAACAAATAATGGGAACTCGTCCTGATCAACATGACTATAGTGAAATACAATGGTATCCCACTTTAGCACATCAAGACATACCTGGGTGATAATATTTGGCACAACGGCCTCTAGCCTACTATATGCAACACATCAACGGGTCGGGCCTCCCCCTCTTAGGCGCCTTCTATCCACCTGAACACCCTGCCATAACTCTACCACCTGAATCCTGAAACAATCTCTCACCCTGTGGCTAACATCTCCATACTGAAAATAATCTCTCTGCCAATGTGGCTGTGGAAGACATACGGTACGGGTCCTCTGAGACCCATGAGTATCGGAAACGCTCCCATGCGAAGCTGGTCATGCAACTGAACTGGTTGACCCCAGATTCTCTACCGTGCATGAGTCCCTCAATGAATCTACGGACTGGCCCTCTAACTGAAACAACCAAGTGAGGTGTATATCTGGCCAACTCACTGAATCTGACAGCGTACTCCCATGGCGACATAGCGCCCTGACGCAACTGCTCAAACTCCGTGCGCTGTACATCCTAGCGGAACTGAGGTGCGAACTCCCTCAAAACATCTCCGAAAACTGAATCCATGCTAGTAAGGCTGACTCGCCCAGGCTACCCCAACTTATATGCCGCCACCACTGATCAATCCACTACTATGGACCTGAGACGTGACAAAAGCAATCTCGCTCATCTCCACAATACCCGAAGTACGAAGAATATGGTGACACTCCTCCAGAAAAACCTAGGCATCACCTGCCGCCAATCCATTGAAAGATAGAAGGGAGGTACTTCCAGTACCTCTAAATCCCAATGTGCTCTAGCTCCGATGTTGTTGTCCCAACCACGGGCTGAACTGAAACCACATGTCGTACTGCCATGACAACTGGAACTTGACCAATATGATCTCGTTGCTCTGGAGTGTAGATGGAAAATCATTTAAATCACAACGTACGACTCACGGGAATGCTTGAGAAATGTATATATTCCAATTACTTGTTAGACATTTATAGGGCGAGATTACACTAGTTTAGTCACATAGGCAGTATAAGAAGAAAGATATAATATAACGGTAGGAAAAACAAAGTCTTCATTTAATTCAAATAAGATTTAATAAGAAACAAGGAATGCTAGGCACGTACTTCTAATCTGAGAAGGAAGAGATGAAACTAGGAATCAGGAATTCAGATATAACAAGTGAAATTCATATACGGCGAACATAAGGATCTAAAAATCCCTAAAGGGAAATCTATTTGCAAATAAGTCATAGTACGCACTCGTCACCTCGCGTACGCGGACTACAATCAACATAGAAGACTCAATCCTAAGGGGTAGTTCCCCCACACAAGGTTAGGCAAGATACTTACCTCAAAGACGATAACCCGATACTCAAAAATAGACTTCTCGGGCGGGAAGACCTCCGGGCAGCTCAAAATCAATTAAAACAACTTCAAAATACATATAAAACGTATAAGGAACGATTCTGAATAATAAAGTGTCAATCTTTGCAAATTTATAAAAATCGACCCAAAAGTCGACCCCCGGGCCCGCACCTCGGAACCCGACAAATTTTACAAATTCCGATTATCCATTCCGATACGAGTTCACCCATACTAATTTATCCAATCCCGATGCCATTTGGTCATTCAAATCATGAATTTTTATTTTTGAAGTTTTCTTTCAAAACCCACAATCCCCTCAACCCAAAACATAATTTAAATGATAAAAACAAGAACTAATTCATGAAATATATTTAATTATAGTGGAAGAACACTTACCCATTCGATTTGTGTGAAAATCCCTCAAGGAATCGCCCAAAACCGAGTTCTAGAAGTCAAAATATGTTTAAAATAGTGAAACCCTCAATTTTGGAAACTTATAATCTGCCTAGGTTTTTAAAGCATCGCGATCGCGTGAAATTGTTTGCGATCGCGTAGAAGAAAAATATCACAGGTCAAAAATGCTCTACGCAATCGCGGAATAGCTTATGCGATCGCGAATAAGGAGCAGCTTGGCTTCTGCGATCGCGGATGGATTCCTGCGAACGCGTAGAAGAAAAGCTGGGCATTTCAAATTTACACTATGTGATCGCGTCTAAGGCTATGCGATCACATAGAAGGGAGGGACAACAGACATAACAGCAGCAAAAAACCAGATTTTTTTAAAGTTTCAACACCCCGACGCCTATCTGAAACACACTGAGCCCTCATGGCTCAAAACCATATATGCACACAACCTCTACAACATCCTACAGACTTATTCGAGTAATTATACCACCAAAATAACATCAAAGACAACGAATTAAACCCCAAAATCAATGAAATTCTTAAAACTTCTTTAAACTTCAATTTTTTTTTTCATTTTTGATCTGAATCACGCCAAACGAAATCTGTTCATTTCCAGATTTCATAGATAACACATATAATACATGTTGAACTTGTTCCGGGCTCCGAAACCAAGATACCTGCCCGATACCACAGGTTTCACCTCAAATTTCATTTTCAAAAACCTTTATATTTTTCAAAAAATAATTTTTTTTTAAAATTCATTTCTCGGATTTGGGACCTCGAAATTCGATTCCGGGCGTACGCCCAAGTCCCATATTTTTCTACGGGCCCTCCGGGACCGTCAAATCACGGGTCCGTGTCCGTTTACCAAAAACATTGACTGAAGTCAACTTTATTCAAATTTCCAATACAAAATTATCATTTTAATCAATTTTTCACATAAAGGCTTCCGGGCTACACGTCTGGGCTGCGCACATAAATCGAGGTGAGATAGAAGGAGGTTTTCACGACCTTGAAACATAGAATTAGCGAGAAATGTACGGGATGACCTTTTGGGTCATCACAACATCAAAATCATCTGAATCAAAGTGAAAATTTGGAAAACTTTGTCAAGTGTTTGAAAAAATAAGAATTTGAGTTTTGAGAGTCAATTTGGACTAATATTTAGAAACTAATAACATATATGAACTCATGGGCAGAGGCGGACCTAGGATTTGAGCACAACGAGGGCAGCACTGTGTGCTTATCTAGCGATAAAATTGGGCGTGCAACTCTTGAAAAACTTAATGATTATAATAACATATCATCCTAGTATAAATAAAAAGTTCTAAAGAAAAAGAAAGAACCAAACAGAGAGAGAAATTTCTTCGCAAAATAGGTGCTATGAAATGTGAATGTGTTTGATTAAGCATGTTTGACCTTTTAAAATTTCTAGTTTTTAAATTAAAAAAAGAAAGAAAGAAGGTCGATGATCAAAAGGGCGTTCAAACTTTAAATTATCAAAAACTTACTAAAGAAATTAAGATTAAGTGTATGTTAATAGTCAAAGAATTGAAGAAGAGTCTCAAACTCTTAGCTGCCACAAAACTGAAGAAGAGCCTCAAACTCTTAGTTGTCATTGTCGAGTCGGTGTCAAAGTAATTGTTGAAGAAGGTTGTGCCAGAAGAATTCATATTTTTTAAGGGAAGGATTTGAAAATAAATAAAGTAAATTAAATTGACTATTGTGTATTAGTAATAAACTATAATTGTATTCAAAAAAAGATAAAAATAAAAAATAAATTAGTTTGCTATTAAATATAAATTATGTTGTATTCAAAAAACTAAAATAGAAAAGAGGGGAAAAATAACTAAAATACAAAGGAGGAGAAAAAGAATTAAAGTAGAAAAGAGAAGAAAAAAGAATTAAAATAGAAAAGAGGAGAAAAAAAAACTAAAATAGAAAAGAGGAGAAAAGAGAAGTAAAATGAATAGGAGAACAGGAAGCTAAAGTTAGGGTTCGATCCCTCGTCGTCCAACAATGCCAGGAACTTAAGCAGCCTGATCAACCACTTCTGCCGTTCGGTCTTTTTAGTTTTCGGGGTCACAAAAAATATATTTGAGGGGTCCCATATAATATATATA